>JABFQC010000175.1:0-34202 GCA_022817085.1 Psilanteris sp. ZL-2020
ATGGATTTTGGTTTTACAATTTTATTTCTTTCTCATTCATACTTTACACTCCGCCTATTCTCAGTTACAAAACTACTATCCTCGCTTTCGTTAACAAATATTTTACATCACAATTTATCATTTATACTATATAAGTCTTATATTAAAAAATATAATTAGAAAACTTATGAACTACAATTTTTCAATAATAATTAGCTATTAAACAATTTATTTATGTAAGTAAAAAAATCAATACATATTATTAAATAATATATTTTATGTAAAGGTTACATGAAATTGAAGAAGGAAAAGAACACAGTTTCCCTCCAGAAAGGATAGAATTATTAAAATTATTATCACAAAAGCCAGACATTTATGAAAGATTAGCTCATAATATTGCTCCAAGTATATATGGAAATCAAGATGTCAAAAAAGCAATTTTATTACAATTGTTTGGTGGTACTAAAAAAACTCATACTTCATCTGGCAGAACTCACTTCCGGTCAGAAATAAACATTCTTTTATGTGGTGATCCTGGTACCAGTAAATCTCAATTATTACAATTTGTATTCAATTTGGTACCTCGTTCTCAATTCAGCAGTGGCAAAGGTTAAAATTATTATTAAATACATTTTATTCGTACTTTTTATATTAAATATACAATATTGTATAAAATTAATATTCTTATAATAATAAATGATTTCATTTATTTATAATATATTAATCAAATAATTCATGAAAGTATAAACTTATTTTATCACAAAATAATTCTTTATATTTTTAAATGTAGGTTCAAGTGCTGTAGGTTTAACGGCATATGTTACAAAGGATCCAGAAACAAAGCAAATGGTATTACAAACTGGAGCATTAGTTCTCGCAGACAATGGTATTTGCTGCATTGACGAATTCGACAAAATGAATGACAGTACTCGTTCAGTTTTACATGAAGTAATGGAACAACAGACACTTAGTATAGCAAAAGCTGGCATTATTTGTCAATTAAATGCCAGAACAAGTATTTTGGCAGCTGCCAATCCATGTGAATCTCAATGGAATGAAAGAAAAAATGTATGAATTTAGAATAATAATATATTTGTATTACACTACTTTAATAAGCTTTTTAACAATTAATGTAATAGATGGATTTTATTTATTTTAATTGTTGCAATTCACTTTTATCATATAATAAAATAGTTCAAATAAAAAAGTTTATATAAACAAAAAAATTGCTTAACTTTCTAAATTGTTAATAAACGATTATTTTATTAAACAGTCGAACAAATAAAAGATTTAGTACTCGTTTTTAATACCAATATTTTGTTACTAAAAACAATATTAATTTTCTTTTTTATACATTTTTTAGACTGTTGATAATGTGCAATTACCACACACTTTATTATCAAGATTTGACTTGATTTTCCTCATGTTAGATCCAAAATGTGAATTGTTTGATCGAAAATTAGCTAGACATTTAGTTTCTCTATACTATGAAAATGACCCTGAAGAAGAAGATGATCTTGTTGACATGAGTGTTTTACGAGATTACATTGCATTTACCAAAGAGCATATTCATCCTATACTAGGAGAAGAAGCTCAACAAAGACTGATCCAAGTTTATATCGATATGAGAAAACTTGGAAAGAACCCTGGACAAATTACAGCATATCCACGACAACTTGAATCATTAATTCGTCTTTCTGAAGCCCATGCTAAAGTGAGATTCAGTAATGTTGTTGAAATTGAAGATGTAGAAGAAGCATATAGGTTATTATTAAAATTTATTATATAAATTTATGCATGTTTTAACGCTATAAAGACTATAAGTTTCAGAATGTGTCATTTTTATAACTTTAATTGAAGATTAATCCCTCATCAGTAAACTTATATCTTACAGCTTTGTTAATCAACGTAAATATTTATTTTATTTTCTCTTTCTACACAAGGCCATGCTCATAAGTTCACGAATGAAGGGTTAAAATGATTAAAATTTAGAAATTATTTTATTAATTATAAAAAACATTACTAATTTACATATTTACAATATTTTTTCAAAAAATATGTATATGAAATATAAATAATTTAACTTCTAATATTTTAATATTTTTTATTAAAATATTTGATACTATTGATTATGACATAAATTTAAAATATGTTTCAGATTATATTGTGAAGCTATAAAAAAAGCAGCGATTGATCCTCAAAGTGGACTTATAGATATGAGTATTTTAATGACTGGAAAATCTACTAGGTACAGAGAAGAAGCTAACAAATTAGCACAAAATCTGAAAGATATTATAAAGAAAAAAGGAAAAATTCAAACTTTAAATTACCACAAATTCTACGTAGAAGTGAAAGAATCTATGCAATCGGTATATATTTAATACATTTTATTGGTCTATTGTGAAATATATTTTCTTTTTATATTATTAATTTTAAATTTTCATCAATTTTTACTTTTCAGTTATTACCACGTGATATGTTCGAAGATGCTATAAAATCATTACAGGATCAAGATTTCCTTACCCGCGTAGGCACAACTATTCGAATTAATCGTAAATATGATTTGGATTAAAAGTAAATATAATTTACACTTTAAATCCTTTTTTATATGTTGAAACGTATGTATTGCTTATAATACTATTTTATTTCTACAATTATTGTATTCATTTATGTACTACCATGCATTGTATTTATAGATTCAATTATACAAAGTGCCTTTAATAAATTGTATTTATTCATTTTTCATACATTTATTATTTTTATTAAGTGAATTATGCGTTTAATTATATTTGTATACCAAAAATAACTTCGGATAATTATTTAAAGAAAGCCATTTTGTATATAAAAAATTGTTATATTATTTACAACTGAATATTAAATAAACAAATATTTTCCTTGATAAAAAAAACACTATTAACCGTTATAAATTGTTTGTTGGGGAATTTATACGTATACTAATTACAATATTTGAACTAATTTAATTATTTAATATATTTTATATTCTTTATACGCGATGTATTAAATTCTTTGAAAATATATTATTTTTTTTATTATGTAATAAGATTATTCGATTATCAATGTAAGGGAACACATTTTGTCGACTATAAAATGATTCCGATAGTATTATCATCAGACAATATAAAATCTTAATAAAATTCCTATTTTACCAGCAATATCTTTTACATCAAATTAATTACTCCACAAAGCAAAATGATGTAAAGTAAAAAATGTTGAATAAACCTATAATTTGTTTAAAGTAATATATATATATATAAATATTTCAAGTTTCATTAGCGACTACAATATAAAATATAAAATACATATTTTAAAATATATTTTATGCAGATTAACGACAGATTAGTGAACATTTTTAGACATAAAAGTGATATATTTTTATAATATAATATAAAAAATAAATTACTTTATATAATATACTAATTAAAATTTAATAATAAATAAATTTAATAGAATTATTTTTATATACTCACTGGTATCGATTTATGATCCCCTATAGATTCAAAAATAATAATTATATTATGTTTTTATCTATTTCATGCGTTATATGATGAAATTATAAGATTATTAGCAAAATATCATTTATGTCTAATAATCAAATAAATTAGTTTCATGAATTGTATTAAAGTCATTCAAGTATATTTTTTTATTTAGATTCTAGAAAACTTTATTATAATAAAACTGTTTCTTCATTAGTTACAAATTTCTTTACTATTTTACTCCGACGGTAAGTGGTTGCTTTCATCCCTTAATAAAAAAAATATTTTCTACCGGGTTTTAAATACCAATTGTTGATCAATTAATAATTTATTGATTAATTTAAATCAATTCATTTAATTAATGTAACATAATTATTAAGTACAAAACTGTAGAAAAAATTAGTATTTGTATTGTATTTATCATTATGAGCTATTATATGGAAAATTGTGTTTTTTATTTGATATTGTATATATTTATATAGGTCTTGTTAAATAACTTATTGTATGTCTATTGATCCTATGATTTAGTATGTTTAATTTTATTATTACGTTACTTTATTAAGGAATTTGTACTTATTAATATCATGCTGTGACAGAAAATGTTCAATATATATCTTACAAATTTATAACAGACTAAAATTTTTTATATTATATGGAGATTTAAAAATGTTATTTAGTTTATTTACTCAACGGTACTTAATTTAAAATATACTACAGATCAATGACTTTATTACTCACCCTCAAAAATCATTGATCCCTATTATATCTAGGGTCGAAAACATAATTTGCCTATTCTGCGTGGTAAGTACTTAAGACCCTAAAAACCAATTTGATCATGCATAATAAAATAATAAATCATCACATGGCTTTTATAATTTACTACAATGAAAAAAATTTCAATTTAAAATGAGGTGATTTGTTTTGAAAAATAATATGTTCAATAAAATACTGAAATTTATAATTTTTCCGAATCTTATCACATCCGTGATTTATTTATAATTAAATTGATCCATTTCTTTCAGATAGTCCCGATCAAATTCACATAATTTTAATTCAATTTAATTCATTAGTTTATATTAATTGATCAGTTTGACGAACAAAAAAGAAGAATAAAAACTGCTCCCTCTTGAGGCTTGGAGTAGACTGTACTTGAATCTACGCATACCTGTGGCTGTACACGTACATACATTTTATGCTGGGGCGTCGCGACGGAGGCGTTGTACTACGTCGTTCGCTCTTGAATTGACCTTGAAAACACCCACGCGCTGCTAACGGAGATGGAAGGAAACACGTAGGAGAATAAAGAGCAATAGAGAGAGAAAGCGTCAGAGGTTCGTTCATCGGTGTCCGGATCACCCTTCTCCAACCACCCTACGTTTTATATATCTACAGCTACTACACCCACACACAACGCCAGCATCGCATCTTTTGGTCCAGCGAATTTTTCTACCGAACAATGCTGTCAACGATTCATCACTTATTTTTATTCTTTTCTTTTATGCGTAATGATAGTAACTAAACTATTATTAAGACAAGTTCAATGATAATTATTATAATTAACCCACCATGGCTTAAATCGCTTAAATTATGTGTCACATACTTTGGATCAACATTCAAATTGATGTTGGGGAATATTAATTAAATTAAAGGAATTATTTTGTTATCTTTATGTAAACAACGAAAATGCTGTTGATTTTGATAGTACAATTAATATAACGCAGCCATTTTAAAGTCTTTGACTTTATATTGTGGACAGTTTTGTATTTATCAATAGTATGAAATGATAAGGTATAAGATGTATACCTTAATTTCAATGATTATATTAGCAAATTCAATAATAAATGGTATAATATAATTTTAATAGTCAGAGTAACAAAATAAATCTGACCAAGTCTATAGAAAAATATTATATTTCTAATATTATTAATAACTTTAATGATATCTTATTTAAGAAACTTTATACTGTTAAAATATGCAATTTTTCACATAAAATCTATACGAATGAAATAATATATTTTAAATAAACAAATAGTAAATTAATTATTATAAACTTGAATTTATGTACTTTTTCCAATAAATGAATAATTGACAAATTTAAAAGAAAATTATTATTGTTTTAAATTTAATTATAGGTTTAAACAGCGAAACCAACGCAATAAAGTAGTCCTAACCGCATTATTTAAAATAGGATTTTTAAATTCGATATGGTGACGTCTAATAATGTGACGAAAGGTATTATTACTCTGATTATAATGTTGTTAGCGCACTATCGCCAATTCCTCCGTACTCATTGTTACTCGTTTTTTACAACGAAAGTTTCTAAATGTATAGCGACAACTATTGACGTCGTACGTTTTGTAAATAGTTCCACCTTATAACGAACGAATGAAGCAATTTATTTCAATTATTATTATTATTGTGCAGCAAGATAAGCAACTTTGCAAATACGTTGCTTTTTACTACTGAGTGTTCGATTGTTTTGAGCATGCATACTCCACTGAAACATCATTTACTCTTTTTCTAACAAATTTCCACTCTATTGATTTATTAGAAGCAATAAGCACTGAAAACGCTGACTAGTTAATAAGAAGCGAACATTTCATTCTACTATTTTAAATTTATTTTTTTGAACAGAATCAATTTCCGAGTCACAATTCATCAGTCTACAAATCTTTCCAAAATAGATCATTGTTCGATCGGAAATTGCAGTTTCAATTAAATTTTTTTTTACAATTGTTTCAATTAACATTTTGTGTACCAGTTTTGAGCGATGATCAAATTGTTTTAATCGGCGAAACAACGTCATTGGTGTTGTCTATACCGCACGGTTGTATTAATCCAGTTTTGCAGCTCAAATTGATAATTTATAAGAATAATATTTCTAGAGTATCGACATTTTATATTTGGAGCAAAGTTATTTTATTTGACGTTTCTTGAATGATGTAATCTTATAATTTTATATGAAAAAGACAGAGTACAGGTGATTTTTTATTTTTTCGTCACTAAACAACGTAGGATTAATATTGATTGTCAACGTCAGATCGACGTTATTAAATAACACTGGTTTCACGTTGGCGTCGAATATTGGGGTGGTGTTTCCTAACTGAATTTTTCGTTGCGGGGTGAAATTCAATTTCATTTACCAATTTTGCTGATGAACTTGTTTGAATAACTTATTGTAATTTATCCGACTTAACAGGACCTGTCAAAACTTATAAGGTCTGATTGATTTCAAAATCAACATTGCCTTTGTTTTGTCGTCGCGGAAGATACAGCGTCGTAACGTTTGTCTTCTTTTTCGGTCGGAGCAAGAAACCACCTTAAAATCAGATTAAGACCATTGACTGAATGCGCAAGCGCCAAATGAATCTAATTTTTGAATGTTAAACATTGATTTGTTTTTTTATGCTTTTTAGGTGATCCTGTCAGAAGCGACATCGCGCTTAAACGGAACTTTTGTTAGCCGTTCTTGTTGTTGGTGTTGAGAAGAACTTGGTGATAAGAATCGAGAAATTCATAACGTTCGTCATATACATTTGATCAAGATCTCTGTAATAGCTTGGCAATTGGCAAAACGTGTTAATGCGCAGTTAATTTCCTTGCCCGTTGTCATATATACCTATACATATAGGTATACTCAGGGTCATCATTAAACGAGTGAATGACGAAACTCGCCCCTACGATGATACGCACACATGCGCACGTGCTACCAAAAATGTCCTATGCTACGGCCAGGGAGTTGGGTCGACGTTCTGTTATGGCATTGATAATTGTTTCAAAATATAAGGATCAGTTGTGATGCGATTAAGACAAATAGTTGAGGAAATAATTGGAACACGTGAAACATTTAATCAAACTAAAAGATTATTTTGTGTTAGAAGTGTGATTAAAACAAGGGTAAACAATTATCAGAAAATAATTGTCAAATTGCATAAACAATGTTCAACTGTATTTTATTTATGTCTGATGTGCACACAGAATAATTGTATATTGAATTATTATAATAAGAAAGTTAAAAGTATGACGAACAATTTTTATAAAATCTAAATGTTATAAGCTGTTATTTTCTATATTCAAGTAATTTAATTATGCATTTTTATTGTATTCCGAAAGACATTTTCTGCGAAATATTCATAAAATTTTATTAAAAATTAGTGAACTGAAAAATAAATTAAGGGTAAATGGTAAAAAACAAAGATATGATTTTTTCATTCTAATATACTAATAAAATATTATTAGTATGGCAGTAATTATGCGAATACAAAATGTAATATTTATAATAAAATTATTTGTTATTTTTCGAATAACTTTTAATAATTAATTAAAGAAAATTAAAAAGAATGCTGTATAAATTTAATTGATCAATATAGTACAATTGTATCAAATTGAAATAACGTGATTTGATTGGACGGTTTAGTTCGAACAATATACCAACCTCATAACATGATGTGCAACAAATTAAAAAATTAAATCAAATGAATAGTTTGTTTAAATAAAATTGTTGTGATCGATAAGTATGTACTCATAGTTGAAATACAATTTTTGTAATATAAAAATTGTATAAATTATTATATTCCACGTGTACAGTTACAAATAAACTCTATATGAGTTTTATATGTTTTATATAATTATATATGTTTCTTAAAAAATTATAGTAACATTCCTTAAAATCGTTCGCCATTTTATGTATTTTATTTATCAATCTTATTATCTTAAAATTAATTTTTTTTGCGCAGAAAAAATGTACTTATATTATAAATTTGTTATAAAACTTTGAATTTGTCGCAAATCGTTCTCGCTGTATAAGCGCATATGTATATATTTATTTCTTCTTCAAAGTTTGTATTTTACATAGCAGGGCGAAGAAAAAGCGACGCTGAAAAGGACGATATTTGCTGAAATAGATTAAGGCGCCAGGCGTCCGGGTGCGGTGGGCAATTCTGTTCTCAGATCTCTCGGAGGATCTCGCCCCTTCTCGTCGGGCTCGATCGTTAAAGCGAGATGCCGAGGCATGTCCGCGCTGCCACCACCGCCCGCGAATCCATTCATGAGAGCGCCGCTCACTAATTTCGAGCATTTTCTCGTGCGTGATGACGTATTTGCCCGCCCAACGGAATGACGACTTGATGACGACCGCGTCACGAATTATCGACAATCTGTGCTGTCGCCTTCCTATTTACATCGTCCCTTTCCCTCTCACGTTTTGCGCATTTCCCCGGACGCAACGTTCGTTTTCAATAACAACATTAATCAATGCCGTCGCTTTCTTTAAACTACAACTACAAATTGAATTTATTAATAAGCGGCCGGATTGAAGAACATTCTTTTCGTTCTTCGTGGTTGCGAATCCGTTCGGGGTATCGGAATAAACGAAAACGGATTTCTGCATACGCTTTTGAGATATTCCGGAGAGAAATGAAGGAATTCGCGTTGTGTAAAAATAGACGTTGAATTATGTAGGCGATATTATGAAGGATGCATTTTTAAGTGTACAATTCTTGTTGACACTTTAGGCATCTGTGATGTGGTTTGTTGGTTGAAACGGTGATATGCTTAGGGTTAATTCATGATTGAACGTTTCATGAATTTTAAGAGTTTATGTATATAGTTTTAAATTTGTCAACACTCTCATTCATTTATTGATTTTAGATTTATAATTTATATCAGGCAAATTGTTACAAACAATCAATTAAAATTATATATATGTTTTGTATTAACTAATTATTGCGATAAGAAAATTATGGTTTAAAATATTTATTCTTATGATGCGGTACCCGATATAATAAATGGATTATTAATATTTGCACTTTTATTTCATTCATTAATATGTGGTAATTTAATAATTCATTGATTCAGACAATAAACAAATATTTTAAATAAATTGGAACGTACAATTTTGCAGCATACAAATTACAAAATGTTTTACAAAATGTAAAACGCGTTTTTGAAAATATCAAAAGGTTGATTACAGTTTATAAATAAATTATATTCTGTTTATATAATGAAGTTATTGAATTGACTATGATTTTATTATAAAAACATAATATGGGTCTTAAATTTATAGGTATACTTCATATAACAATGGTGATATATCTTTATGTATCATGCATAATGATTAAAAATTAACTTTCAGTTGTGTTCATTTAATTAATTTAATGCCATACATTGATGACATTTGATTTATATATCAAACATTGTAACATTTATTTGCAGTTGTACATAAAATGGGTAATTTATTTTATAAACAATTAGAACAACCTAAATGAAAAATTTAATCATATGATTTAAAACTCCACTTTCTAAAATACTGATTCAGACCTAATATTTAGGTATTTTGGTACAATAAATAAATCAAATTGTAATAAGTAATCCTTGTTTTGTAATTGTTTACAAATTTATTTATATTTTCTGCCTTGTTTTTTGAATTTGTTACAAACATTACAAAATCTTAAGGGAAATTGATACTTTGATGTGTCATAAATGCGTAAGATTGGTGTAAAATGTAATAGTTTTTTATCATTTTAAATGCTATTATAATAATCTAATATTATTATCGAAAATAGAAACACTGTTATGCGTTATAATATACTGTACATTTCATGATAAAATGTGGCTACCCACATTTCAGCGTGAGTAATGGAGTGTTCAGTGGACATTTATAGTAAAAATTATAATTACGTTACAATTAAAAATGCTTAAATTGTAAGGCACAATTTTAGAAACACGTGTAAGCTCATTTTTCAAACGGTATCATTTTATTCTATTATATTTTGACACCTGATAACTTAATTGATGTGAAAATATACGCGTATGTGAACTTGTAATTCATGTATATATAATTAATATTATATTGAAGTATAATAAATATAATGAATTTAATAAACATAATGTAACTATATAATTTTGTATTATGAAAATTACTATTATTGTAAAATCATATAATATATTATATATATTCAAATGAATTATTAAAGTCATTATGATACTAAACAATTAAAATAAAAAGTATTATTTTTCATTATTATTATTATTATTTATTCTAAGAATGTAATTTTATTACTTTATATATATATATATATATATATATATATTAGATACTACTTATTACTTTAAAAACAAAAACTTCTACACAGAATTAATTATTGATTTTAAAACAATTTTTACTTGATAACACATATCAATACTAATTATTTTATCTATTTAATAAAGATTAAATAATTCGAGCTCAAGTTGTCGCAAAATGAAACAAAAGTGAATCTTGAATTATCAATAGAATTATATTTATATATTAATGGAGGTGGCAAACTTTTTTCATGAGCTTCTTTCTCGGAAAATGTTAATCTGCAACAGAAGCGTTGACATTTCACCTTAAGATTACAAGTTCTGGCAAAGTTATAAAACCGTATAAAAATAAAATTAGTTAGTATTAAAGCGCGGACGACAAGTATAAAATAAAATGCACCGAAAGCGTGTTTTTCAACGACCTGCGTAATTATCCATTTATTTACAAATGAATAATCGTCTCGCCTCTTTTAACGATACAAAAACCGTCCGTTCTTTAATTAAACCAAATCACGATCTTATTATCGGGTCACTCGCGTTGTTGCATTTCGCAACATTTCGTGAACTTTTATTTTAATAATCATATGACTTTTGGTATTTGTTACTACCAAAAGTCACTAAACAACGCGAAATTAATTCTGTTTCGAGTGAACTTCGTCGCATGAATATTTATTTGACATTATGTGAAATTTAAAATTACACGTGTTATCCGTTGAAACTACCGCGTTGAGTTTAATTGGAAATGCCGATGATGTTTTATCATTGTTTTATCGATGAAGAAATTTATCATTTCTTCGGAGAATTGATTCGCGCGGTTTAGCGAGATTTCATTTTTTTTTCGGCTAATTTCGAATTCTTACACGGAGAAAAATGTTCTATTAAAAATTACTGAAAGTTTAGTAAATATTATTAAAAACATTGTAACTCACGAAGAAAACAAAAATTTAGTCAGAAAATACAGAAATTTTACTGTAAACATTGATGAATTTTCGGTATATATTTACAAACATTCAGTAATTTTTAATAAATCATTTTTCTGCGTGTATTCGTAACGAGTTCAATCAATGAATCGCAACGCTAATCGTTTCTCGATATATTAGTATTGTTATTATTATCATTATATATTATATATATTATATATTTTATTTTATATATATTATACTACTTATATATACTTAACTAATTTTCATGTTTTACACATTTTTGCACAAATTTTTGTTAAATAAATTGCAACTTAAAATGCAGTTGAAGAAAAAATAAATTGTATTTCTTTTAAATTTGAACGCTTAAAAATGAATCCAATCACTTTAAAATGGTTTCCCACGCGATGCGACGTTTTAAAGCTTCGCGATTTATCAATGGAAAGAGCTTGACCTATTGCACGTTGCACACGTAAGTTCGACAAGTTGTTAATGGTGTAAAAGTTCAAATTTTAATTGCACGCGTGTTGAAATGATTGCGATAATTCGCGACGATTTAATCAGACGAACGTTAGTTTGGTAGATTTAATTAAAATTATTTTCATAATCATTAATTTTGTGACAGTACGCGAATTTAAATTTCTCTGTTCGTTTGCCTTTAAACGAATTTCATTCGCATCGCGTTTTAACTCGATACAATTTAAATTCATTCATAAGTCTAATTAATATTCAAATTGATTTACGTTGAATTTCATAAAATAATTTTTAGTTTTTTTCGATTTTTCAAAAAGTCAAAAATAGTAAAGACAAATTGTTTATTAATAATATAATAATAAACAAATACATATTTCGATAGTTTAAAATTTAACAATAATTTCATATATCAAAAAAAAGGATAAATCCGAATCGGTTTTAATCAGAGTGAGATTAAAATATTTGTGTATATAGTTTTATAACATTTGTATATCAAATACAGTCAGAATTGTAAATTCGGCTAGTTTCAACGGATCCAATTGGATATCGTGTATCGGTATGAATAGGACAATTAATTTTTATCGCATTTGTTGTCGCACTTCATTCATAATTAGACTATTCAATTTTAATAATAAGTTGTTTGATCAATAATTGTTTCAATACTTTCTGTCGTCAGATTAAAAAATGATTATAATACAAAGAAAAACCAAATTAATATTATATATATATTTATAAAACAATAATACAAATCATAATTTTCCAAATAAACATGAATGCACCTTGAAATACGAATAGGACGGTTGTAATTGGAATGAAAACAATAAAACATTCATCCAGTTTTATTACGTCATTTGTCCATCCGATAGTCTCCTATTCCATTAAATCCGATAAACCGAATAATACATAATGAACGATTTGCAGTTTTAAATTATTAATACTAAACGAAAAATGATCGTGGAATAGTCTAATCGGATTCAATTGGACCGACTATTGCAATGTGAAACGCACGAAAAAACGCAACCCAATCGGATACGTCGAATCAGTTTGAAACGGTCCTTTAATTTGACCGGGTTTGTCGACGCGCTCGAGCGAACGCCGTGGAACAATGTCCCGCGAGAGGACAAGCGCGGGATGTTTGTCCGCGCATACGACAACGGTCATGGGTACGAGATCTAAATATAACCGGAGCCTCGACCCCTGGCGGCAGGCAACGCGGAGGTCGATGAGGTACCGCAAAACAGCCCACGCGAATTAGTAAAAGTGATGCATAGGAGAAGAAGAGAGAGTATCCTCGGCATTGAACGGTACCTCGTCCATTCATACTTTCAACGGGCATGCGCAGCCGCGCGACTTGGCATGGCGTTGGCCTTCGGAGCAGGGGTGGTTCATCCCCGTGCCGTCGACAAAATCGACGCAACGAAAGTGGGGTAACGCGTGGGCAACTGTGACGTTAGCGCGCGGATCCTTTGGCGGGGAAGCGACGGCGGCGGCGGCGACGGATGCGGGCGCTGTGGGCGGGGTGGGGGGCCCGCATACGGCGCAACAGAACAAGACAGCGCCGACTTTCCGCCGGCGCTTTCGCAAGCACGGCTTTGCAAGCTCTCGTGCCGCAAACACATTGGCCGCGATTCCGATTGTTTACGTAACGACGACGATCCGAGCGCAACCCTTTTAGGCCGCCGCTATTAAGTCATATCTGGTTGCATCATTTTCGAGATCGTAATAGCGCCTGGTGTTATTTAATGTCGGAATGATCAATACCCTTCGGCGCAATGAACAAATTAGTCCCACGAACTGGCAATGCGCTTGCAATGAAGCAGCGGGAAAGATCGAGGGATGTAAAAAAGCGCGGCAAAACGGGTTACGATATGTAATTGCGAGGTTGCGATGTGACGGTATTGGCTTTTTTGGTGATAGAGAGAGAGAGATGGGAGGGGGGTTGGTAAAGGAAGCGAGTTTGTTTGTGTTTATAAAGGAGTTTGAAGGGCGTTTTTTTTGAGTCTCGGAATATTGTTTGAGTGATTGTTGTAGGTAGCGAAAAGCGGGGGATGAAATAGGACGGCATTTTTGGGATTTTGAATATTTTATTTGTGAATTTCGTGGGGATTGTTGGTCTTGTTAAAAGTCAGAATTCAGCAAGAAGTTCATAAAAAATACCGTTTTAAATTAATTCGAGGAATCGGTTAAAGGATTTGTTATTATTTAGGGTAGGCAGGTTTGTGTACGTATTATTTTATTTAATTTTAGAGTGGATGTTTGGTTTGGTGTTTCAGCCCTTCCGCTTTGGAGTATTGAATAATTGTGGCGGTATCCAAATTCAAATCTACAGTTGAGTTCATTTTGTTGCTTATCATGTATCGCGTTATGAAACTACAATCATGAAATCGAATGCGTTGAAGCAGGTTGATATACGTGTTATGAACAATAGTAATTTCGTTAGAGTAAATTAATGATATGCGTGATAATAAATATATACACTATATCCAGGTGTACAAGGTACTTAAAAGCAGTCGAATATTTTAAGCATAAAAGTGGAATACTTGAAAATGTACTGTTAAAGATGTTATCTTATTAGAATAAATCTAAACCTTTTACCATATTTTATGCAGTTAGTTTTATCGGAACATTAATTTATATATTTTTACCTTTCAACTTGTAAATGGAATTTTACATCGTACAATATGACAGTGTAAAATACTACTGAAAAAATAAACAGCATGTGAGATAACCGTTGTTGATTAGTTTAACCAATCGGGAACATTGAAATGTTACAATAAAAATTGTGTCGTTTCATTTTTCTCGGAATATTAGCAATCTACCATTATCCCCAAAATTTTACCTCCAATTAAACGTAACCCAAACCTTACAAAGCCTTCAATTAATTAAATAAATGAGTGTTTAGCGTAAAGCCCGTTTACAGTTTGATTTGGCAAATTAAATGTAAACAAACATGTGAACATAATTTTTCGATTTTACAAAATATTTTTGTAAATTCAATTTTAAAGCTAAGGTCATTTTGAATGTTTACACAACGACAATATTTATAAACATTAAAGGAATGATATTGAAGTTGTGAACAATTTGTTGACATCCCCTACATAAATCAAATTTTGTCCGTAATGGCGCTTTTATCGATTTGTTTTATCAATAACAAATATCTACATTCTGATACACAAGAGTGAGCCTAGCAAGTGCTATTTAAATATTACGTTACATTTTATTAATGACTAATATATTGTTCGACGATAATGCTAAATATACAACATAATTACAATATCTTTAAGATTATTTTTTTCGATGCAAGCCGTAAGAGTAAGTTTTTTTAAATTTCAAGTTTGTATTATATATATAATTTATTATTAAATTTTTGTTTTAATAAATCAAACTATTTATATTTATATAAATATATATATCAGTCACCAAATACGCGATTAAGTATTAATTATTTACATATGTTACACTTATTTATATAAACAACAGGGAGACAATAAAAACGGCGAAATCCAAAACGAGATGAAAAAGCGAAGACTTATATACAAGTTTCGAGGATGATTCTTTTATTTTCCCGTAATACGTGGGTATTATTTTTGTATCACATTATACTTGCAAAGTAGCAATATTTCAAAAAAATGAGTTTCATTATTTCCATTTGATCACAATTTTTCCAACAGTTATTGCTCTCTCCCCGATTTCAACCTTCGTTAACACAAAATGCATTTCATATATAAACATTGCGAACTGCGACCGAGTCAACAAATTTGCTTGTTTCAATTATTCCCAACATGTCGAATCCATTTTGCAAACCGAATCATATATAACAATCATCAAATACATTTGCTTTGTTGCAATAAACACGATCTGTCCCGCCGGCGCTGCGCCATCCGTCAACATTCGCCGCGCGATCGTTTTCGAACACAAAACCGCAGTCAGGATGAAAATATCCCTCGGATCCCGTCATCATCGAAATCCCATGATTCGTTATTATGAACCCGCCGCGGAAATCAACTTTTACTTTCACCCGCTGAAATAACACCGAATCGATTTTGCTCGCCGGCTTGCCGAGCCGGGCTTCGAATACGAATAAAAAAAAAGTCGCAGAAATTGCGTTTTTCGATTACCTATAATACGTAATTCTTTGTTTCAATGCATTCCATCGAGTTCGATTCCGTGTAACCGACAATGACAAAGAAATGACTGTTTGTGTTTTCGGATTTTTGTTATATTTTTTTTCTATTTTTTTCTTTTATGCCCAGCCCGAGCATGCGAGAGAAATGATATAATATTAAAGAGGAATCGATGTGTCAATTGGACGGCAAACACAGCCGTGGTAAACATATTGGCAAACGATGCTTCCGTGGTATTTACGCGTCTTTGCGGGGGTGTTACTAACCCGCCGCGCTCGAAGCTTTTCGTCATTCGCCGATGAGGGAAATTCCGCGCGCAGCGCGCATGTGCCCGGAACATTGTATAAGCTCACAGTGCCCGACAGTTTTGATTCAGTTTCAAAAACCGTTTTAAACCAGACAGTTCCAAGCGAGCACGCTGCTAAGCAAAACCTGGCCAGCAAGCAAAGTTAGTCGGTTGTGTTTTCCTATCACGTTCAATTAACCGTACCGCCATATTCACCTTTTAATTTTGCAACCGATTTTCCATTCCATCCAATGTTTGTTCGCTCACGAATTTCCCTCCGCACACCTCTCCCGAACAACTTTTGTTGATCAATTATTCGGAATTGTTTTTAATTGGTTTTAATGTATTGCAGTGAATTTTGCGTGAAAATTACATCGCTTGTGCGGAACTGAAACACGGAGCCGGCGACTGTGAAATACCACATTTTCCGGTAAGTTGAGTGTACCCGCATCATTGTTGCTTCGTAAAATAAATAAATAATCGTGCAAGGTCAAACTTTGCGTTAAACTTTGCGTTAAAACTATTGTTGAAGCGGTCGTTTATTATTTCGTGTTTGTTTACACATCGTCGTCGATCGCGCTTTCTCGGAACTCGGCGATTCGTTGACGTCACCGGCAAATCGAATCGTTAGCTTATTAAAGTGCTTTTCATCGACGACGAGAGGATTTTCGCGATGCCGACGATGAGCCGGACTTCGCCGGCGACGGAAATCGAACGCCCGGCGGATTATTAAAGCGCTAATTAAGTCTCACGGCGGTATCGCGATCACGGAAACGCGATTTTACAGTGAAACGCGCGAAATATTTACCCGTGTGTTTACAAACAACCAAAAGCCGCGCTCCGAAACTGTTGTTACGTCAAGCTAAATCTATCTAAAATCACTGTAGAAAACCACCGATTTGAATTGATTCGATATCGGGAATTTCCGAACGAAAAAATACCGCGAAATATCGGATTTGTGCTTTCAAACAGCGTGCAGCGCGATTGCAAATCAATGATATTTCAAGTCGGGACGTTGTTTTTCGAATTTTATTCGATTTCGACGTGTATTTATTTTTTGTTGCTATTTTCCCCCTTTTTGTTAGTTTTATTAGGTTCGTTTGATGACACGTATGAAATGCATATATTTTCGATTCAAATGAACGCTATAATTGGTTCCGCACCGTAAATCGAAGCGCGTTAACAAAGCTCGCAGATCTTTGTGTCGCACCGAGTGAAACCAACGAACTATCTCAATCTCATTCCTTCCCCTTTAAGGTATGGCGATTCGTGGAATATATCGATTGCCCGAATTTTCTATCCGAAAGAAGGGAATGCCATGAAGCGAGCGTTCCCTATATTTCATTGTTAAACAGCGAATCCCATTTGTTCCGTTTACAAATAAAAAATTCGACGCACTCGATTTATTATTTCAATTATTATTATTATTATTTCGCCGCAGAAAAACACTTTTCAAACGACTAACAAAATTTAAATGAAATCAAATCCGAAACTTGTTAATTCCTTTGACATCGGAACCGGGCGATTTATTTTCATTTTCGGCGAAAATATTTTGGCCGCCAGAAAGGTCAGTCTGGCCAAAATCTGTGTACACTTTTCGGCGCGTCTTTCGCTCGTATTTACTATGATTCCGAAAGGCTTTCGGAAGAACGCGCGTTTCGCTGATCCCGGTCGATTGTTTGCGGCGAAAATATTTTGTTTTGCGATGAAATAGGGTTCGCCGTGTGTTGTCGGGTGGCGCGATTTTGTCCCCCGTGGTTGGCCGAAACTCGATAATTAATTCTGATTAATCGCTTCGGTTCTCGGTCAATTTCGTTCGTCTATTTACGGAGAAGCGTTAAACCATTGGAGTCGGCACGAGCAGCGGTATGGATTCTTGAAAAATAAGAGTGCGCAGGCGACATTGAAACGAAAGCGAAACCCACGCGGGCGCTCGCAGTGTCAGCCGGTATTGGAAAATGAAATCGAAATTTTCGTCGCGCGGATTTGCGCGATACGCAGGTCCGGTTTGGCGCGGGGGTGCCGCGGCAGTTGTTGTTAGTGATTTCATGTAAATTGGATTGTTATGAACCGATTCTACGGAATGTATCGGAGCAAAGTTTACGGACACCTCGGTTTAATATCGACGGCGAATTAGGAAGAAATGAATTTAATTCCGAATCGAAGTTTACTCCGCGGATAGGCAGGGTCGGTGTTATCGATTTGATGATTCCGAAATGGAAATAAGAGGATAAAACAATTTATTTGTTTTCTTTTTAATTTTTGCTCGTTTATTTATCTTTTTAAACGATTCCCCGATACCGACGAAATAAATATTAATCACAAATTAAATGCGTTTATTAAAAATAAAAACAAATATATAAATTTTGTCGTTATTAATATTCCATTAGTCTGCAATTTTCACGTTTACTGATCGTCTGCTGTAAATATTTCGAAGTTTAATTGTTTAACGCTTTGCACTTTCATTTTTTGCTATTTTCAATGTTGTTTTCCAATTTGTTTATAACTAACGTAGGTCGACTGTGTTTTGACTGGACGACAATAATCCGAATAAATGAAAATAAAATTTGTTTAAATATGTAACATTCGAGACCGTTATTGCACGTGCGTTTATTGTTTTCGTTAAACATTGTGTAATATTTATTTTTACGGGTGCAAAAAATGTGTATAATTTAAACATTCCACGTCGACGATTCTAAACTAAATCACAAAGTCAACTTGAATTAAAGGAATGATTGAATGAACGTTGCGACGACCGCGGGACTGCGTTTGGTTTCATTTAACGTACACTTCTTTTTCAAGTAATCTCCTTTGCAAACTATTTCAAACCATCGTAATGTAATCGTGATGTAGTGCGAGGACGTAAATCACGTGACTAAACGACAGTAGTAATTCATGGTTACCATATTTTGTGTGTCAACTTAGTTATTAATTATAATTAAAATTTATGACTTCCTATTCCGAGCTTATTACTATTATTATTATTATTATTATTATTATTATTATTATTATAACTCAATACTATAATTATTATTATCATTTAAATTAATATTGGCTCCCTGTTTATCCATTCCAGAAGCTAAACACACCAGTCATGGACTCGAAATCTTACAGAATGGATCCTTCATCTTTACGCACGGATCCAATCAGCATTCCAATGAACCCGACATACTTGATGGAGTATATGGCACTTCAGAAGGAAGAAGAGATTGCTCAAATTTGGTCGAATTACAGAAGCATGCCTCAACAAAGAAATGATTCCGTGAGTATACAAGCGGTGCGAAATCGCGCGCTCGTGTTTTAATACGGGACCCGCCTTTATCTGCAATTTTATCGCAATACGTCCAGTTGACCCAGTAATTAAGTTCCGCGCGCAAACAACGTCGGTGCTCGCCAACTCGAACGCTTCTTCGTCGCGTTCAATCGGGTCCTTGAGACGCGCGCGAAACCGCGTTAACGAACCGTACTGTTTACTCGCTGTTGAATTAAAGTCTTCGAACCAATCGACGGACGCGTTGCCAGGGAAATGACGTCGAGCGTTATTGTTGTTGTTGTTGTTGCAGAAATTTTTCGCCAAATCGAGATCTCCCCATGATACGAATGAACTCCAGTTCCAAGACTACCAGTCAAGCTTGAGCCCGTCTGAATCAACGTCTTCGAATTGCAGCTTTTCATTGTATCAGAACGGCGCTTTTGGAGGCAGTCAGAACGCAGACGTAATATCCGCCAGCAGAACAAACTCTCTTACGTCAGGTTTGCTGGCCCCGGGCCTACAACAACTCGCTCTGGACCATTCTCCACGGTCACGGACACCGGAGAGCGATTTTTCTGATTCACGTTACTCATCTGTGAGTACGGCATTGTTGTACGCACGTGGGTGTGTGTAGAATGGAAGTTGAAATGGGGATGTGTATCGGTTCAAATGATTTAAATAGACTTTGCTGGGTGATTTAAAGTACATATGTGGTATTTCATAATTTTTGGCTATGTGGAATGGCTCATTGGAGTGCTCGATTGAGCAGGAAATTTGATTAATTATAAAGTAATTGAAAATATGAATCAGATGTTACTAGGTGATGTAACTATACATAGGTGTGTGAATATTGTGTATAATGTATGTATGTATAATACTTGTTTTATAATTTGATAAAGATTTTTTGTGTTTGGTTATTGTATTTTAGCTAATTGAAATATTTAAATGAGAAAGGAGGAAGTAGTTGGTTATTTAAAAGGATTAGTTTTTTTTATTTATATTCAGTTATGGATTTTGAAAAGAGATGTGTATATATTCTTTTTAATTATTTTGTAATATATGGTAAATATTTGTTTGTTAAATTAAAGTTTCATTCAGATATATATTTTTTAATTTGGTTCAATATAATATGTTTCACGATTTTTGGATACCATTAAACATAAAACAAACAAGATTTGTGATGAAATATTTTTGCAATCAATAAATATTTGAATGAAGTAATGTAAATAAAATTTAATTTTATTTTGTATCATAATATATTATAATTGGCAATAACATAGAATTACGTGAAATTAACTATTTTGTTTATTGATTTAAATCAGCTGAATGAAACAAAATTAATTATCAAAAATCATATACGAGTGACTGACAATCAGCAGACAAAATTTATCGTTAGGAAATATTTGATACTCAGTTTATATACCTTTACGTTACAATTTTAATTATATTTAAAAGGGTAGTTTTAATGAAAACTGTCTCAACATTTCAAAATGAATCCCCAATGTCCCATACATTTTCAGCACATTTTAAAACAAGAATACAATTGTTAAACGCGTACAGAAAAGTTTTAAATTTTTAAACACGAAATGTGTCAAATTCAATTTAAACACAAACAATTTAATAACCAAACATCGTTATTACGTCGTCAGTTCATTTTATAATATATTCCAACACAAATCAAATTAAATTTAAATAAAATAAAAGACAATTAAATCAGGCAAAAGAAAATAATGTAAACATGCTCTGTTTAGTTTCCACAAAACTACAAAATCATGGGAGACATTTTAGAGCTGAGACCATCTTCTCCGGCGAGCTACCGACCTTCGACGCCGATGCACATGGGAATCCAAGACACTCATATTGATAATACTTTTGGTTATATTGCTCGCACGTGTGGTCGGCATAACATGCCACTCGACTATTTGTGTGAGACGTGCCAAATGGCCGCTTGCATTAAATGCTTGCAACAGCACCAAAATCACCACTCGGTTGAGATGAGGGAAATTTTTCAAATAGAGCGCGAACGCGGCGTCAATACGGTGAATACTGCCAAAAGTGAACTGTTACTCCTCGGTGATAGCTTCAAAAATGCACTGGTAATTTCAGCATCATTTTGCCATTCTGTTTGTGTCATCATTGTTGCATTCTGCCACAAATTTTGTCGGTTTCGTTTGATGCCGGGAAGCTTCCAGATCATAGGTGCGAGCAATTCGAAAAGAATATGTTGCGATCAGCAATCGAATTTGGACTCTGAAAATTTCTAGTACCAAACTGCGTTCTTTCTTTTAATTTGAATTCCATTATCTGTCTCCACCAAGTCCTGAAATTTGTGGCTCACGTTGAAACTGCATGATGATTCCTCATTTTGCTTTGATTTAATGACTCATATGTGTGATTTGTTGCGACAGAAAAAAATTGAAAGCGCCGAACACCAAGTCATTGCTCTAAGCAAAACAACGGCATCCTCGGTGATTAAAGAAGTGAATGTAACTAAGGAGGCTTTGGAGAAGAAAGAAAGAGATCTGTTGACTACTATCCACAGTTTGACCGCACAAAGATTAGCTTACTTAGAAAATCGAAAACGAACGGTTCTGATTATGGAAAAAGCTTTGAAAATTGCCTCGGTTAATTTGAAATCGATTTTAGAAAACGGAGGCAATGCTATCGATATGATCTGTTTACAGCGTTTCGCGCAGTCACAGGTACGAGTGTTCTTACTTTTTATTTTTTTTATTTTTTTAATCGTTTCAGTCATTATGTGCGACGGATTTATTTTTGCATTTCTTTTCTTACAGAATAGAAGTCTTTATTATTTTAAATACAGAAATTTTCAGAGACATTTGTATCGACGGGTGACGTGAATTATGAAAATAATAAAAACCGTGCCGGAAGGCATACGTGTATTTTATTATGTTGATCTGATAATATATACATATATATCTAATATGTCGTCCTAAAATAAAATAGACGTTAGGAATAACGTCCTAAGAAGATAACGTAATTTGAGATTTTGTAGTTTAATGTATTTATAAGTTAGATATATCATTTGTATAATTCCCATGGTATATTCAACCCTTTCCTCGGATCGGATTCGAAAATGTACATTTTTCCAATATCTCCTGTATATAATATCAAAATTAGTTTAAAACATGATTTTTAAAACGAAACTTTTTTTCTCCAAAAATTACGAAAAACTTCAACTTGTGCAAATATATAAATCTGCATTTAAAAAGTACTCATGTACGTGTTTTTATTATGAAAAAGTATACTTATCCACCTTGGCATTTTAAATTATTTTAAATATGTTTAATAAAATCAAGACAAATACCTATGAAACATGCACATTGTCATTGTTCGCTCTTTTCGTATGAATATTTCATACGAAACCTAACCTCGCGAATATTGTATCAAAATGACAATCATATATCAATCACCGAATTTCTCGCATTCTCGAAAAATAACCAAAAATTATTTTATGTGGCAGATCGAATACGTACGGTACTTGAAGGATCATTTCCCCGATATAACTCAGTATAACATAAAGATGACTGGTTTTGAAAATAAGCTTATGGAAGTGTTACAAAGCTACGGAGAAATCCAAGAATCGAAATCAACTACGGTAAATCCGGAATCAATTTTCGCCAATTGTTCTCCAACGAATAATTATCATCCTGAGCGTGCCGTTGGTTACGGCAGACACACTCCCCACGTGCGTTTGGGAAGACCCATCTTGTTGGCACGTCACAACGTGGTAACTCAGTGTCGCGCAGGAAGTCCGGTACCATTGCCTTTGATGGTGATCAAATACCCCGAAGGAAATCCCTTGGCATTAACAAGACCATGGGGCGTGGCATGCGACCCTGATGGCAATATGGTTGTCGCTGACAGATCCAACAATCGACTTCTAGTATTCGAAGTTAATGGAAACTATGTACGTACCATCGGTGAAGCTGGAAGTGGACCACTTCAGTTCTCCAGACCTGCGGGCATGTGCTTCGATGCAAGAAAGAGACTTATTGTAGCAGACAAAGACAACCATAGAGTTCAGGTAATCATGAAAGAGTATTGGAAGAATCAATCAATTCAATGAAATATATATAAATTGATTTAATAAATTTATAGTGTTACGAATGAAATTTTGTATTTTTAAATAATATATATAATATACATACACAGTTAATGGCAAAAATGAAATATCGAATGTTAACCGAGTCGAATTGTTATTCTTTCTGTTTCATTCAGGTAATGACAGTGCAAGGTAAATTTCTCTTTGAGTTTGGCTCAAGAGGTTCTTTCGAAGGCCAGTTCAGTTACCCATGGGATGTGGCGAGCAACATACACTGTCAGATCGTGGTTTCGGACACTCGAAATCGTCGCATCCAGATGTTCAGTGCAGAAGGCCATTTTATTCGCCAGTTCGAACCTTCGGACGCTAGCCGAGTTTGCGAGAACGTGAAATTTGGCTACAAAGTACTGGATTCGCCTCGTGGCGTCTGCTTCACTCCGGATGGCAAGCTTCTCGTCACTGATTTCAATTACCATCACATCTTGTGCATCGATGCCGACTTCCGCAAGTGTCGCATCCTGAAGATATACTTCGACTCGAAGACCAGTCTTCAAAGACCCCAGGGAATCATCGCGGACGACGAGGGCAATGTCATTCTCGCGGACTCGAAGAATCATAGAGTCATTGTGCTGGATTCCAACATGCGAATCAAATGGATGTTTGGCTCCAACGGCTCTAGGGATAGCGAAATGGAGCGTCCATCAGGAGTTGCCCTCACACCTAATGGGAACATCGCGTTCGTCGATTTCGGAAACGATCGTCTGTTGGTCTACTAAATCAACACATGCTTTGTCAGTCGCTGGCTTAATTATTATTTAATTGTTTAGAACGGATAACAAAAGTAGAAAAAGAAAAAAAAAGTAAAATCATCGAGCCAAAGCAAGATGAGATGACGAAGCTCACGCTTGGCATACAAATTTAATGTATTATACATTTATACCTTTCATTTTTGCTTAGCATTAATTTTAGGAATTAACGTAAGAAATTTCACGCAAAGTGTGAAAGGATCAGATATCTCGGAATATATATTTCTTATTTTCGACTCTTTTTCTTTAATTTGGGATGTAAATATATATATATGTATTGCTAGATACATTGCAGATCGTCGCGACACGAGATCGTGAATAGAAATTTTAATGGATTAGTTTTTAACAGCAATTGACAATTTATTGATCGTTAAACGTGTGTGTATATATGTGATTATATATTTTAATATTGTGACCTGCTATAGATACGAAATTTTTCATCTCTATTTGAGTTAGTTCTGATTCGTGTGTTTAGTAATTGAATGTTTGTATTGCATTCTTGTTCACCCAACATTTATTTTAATTTAGCTTAAGATTCAATCTGACGTTTTTCTTTTGAGAATAACATAGTGTTACTTAATGGTATGTAAGTAACCTCTGCATCCTGAAGATATTAGCTAACAGAACATATAGACTGAATAATGTTATAGTGGGTGAAAAGAAGCAATCTTAATTATCGTTTGACGAAATCAAATAATTCGGGGAAATATTTTAAACGTTTTAAATTTTTCTCTTCAAGTACTATTTCCGATTAAAATATATTAATTTCATGAATTAAAAAGCGAATTAAAATATATAATTCACTCAATTCAGATGCAATATTTTATTAATGGAATCTTTTGATAAACTGAATCAATATTTTTATGATTCCTTATAAAGTTACGTGTGTATATTATTTTACATACAATTATTTTACAAAAAATCAATTATTTTTGAGATTTATATTTAATTAATATTATTTTATTTATTGATAAAGTAATTCCAAAAAATACATATAAAATGTATGCAAACAAATCATTTTATAACAATCCAATCGTTTTGGATTTCAATTTTATGCTAATTTTTATTATATATCATAGTCAGTGATATTTTATGAGATTTACTTTTTATAAATAATAATTAAATATTATTTCAGTTACTTGTGTTATTTGTGATATTAATTGAATTGAAATTTTAAAAAATTGCAATTTATTGAAAAAAAAAATTTAACTATACCATTACAATGATTTTTTTTCGAAAAATCGATTTGACGTTATTGTAAATCCGAGATATCTAAGTATTAAAAATACTACTGATTTCATTTTATACCAAAGGTATTAAATGTAGTTGATAAAATGTACAACGACTTGAAAGATTAAAATCATTCCAATGGTGCAAAATCTGTTATTTTAATAATGTACAGAGAATCGATATCAATATTTATCAAATCTGTAATATACATATATGAATTTTGTGATATGTCAGAATTTAATTTGAATGCTATATTAAGTCATTGCACATTTTATCATAGATATTATTTGTATTGATTAATTAACACTTGTTTAGTTATTTTTCAAAGAACGTTGTCAATTATGCAAATTTCACTTAAAGCAAAGCATTTGACCAAACAATCTTTAGAAGTTCGAATATAATAAATGCATTCGATACTAAAATTATTCGTTAGTATTAACAGTGTAATCATATCTAATATAAATAGGATATTTACGATATTGACTGGAGTACTATAATTATAAATGTTCTTCCATGTATTATAGTATACTCCATACGTACAAATATTTATAACTGCATATTTCGATTATCAAGCTGATACCGTGATAAGTGTAATATTTTCTATATAAATCTAAGTGGGTTGGTATTCCAACTGAAATATTAAAAAAAGAAAAAGACTAATTTGTTTGTACATAAAAGATTGAAGTATTAATGATTTTAAGTTGACATGCCTTCAGACGTCACACGTCTACATGATTTGATCTTCAATTTCATGGGTAAATGAGTTTATTTATTTCGATTCTATTTTTATACTTAGTAATTATAATATTTATTTTGTATTATTTAATTGAAGAGAGTTTATTTGTTACGCGCACGACTATAAGAGATTGATTTATATTCGTTGACAAAACAATAGTGATTGAAATTGTTAATTAGGTGTCGATCGCAGTATTTCACGTTTTGTAATTCACATACGTTTAGTCTCAAAGACAAGACAAAGCTCAGTTTAATTTGAATTGCATCATAGTTAATGTTTAGGAGACGATGGCAGCAACGATTGAATCGACGAAATATATAAGCAGTACCTTCGTTATAAAACTTGGGTCATAGATTTGTTTTATACGAACTCTATTTTAACGATGTATTTTTACGGATGTATATTTTGAACGACAAAGCATTATCTGCATAATGAAGTGAGATATTTTTCGAATGAGGAATGAAATGCGGGGCATTTTGTGAGGTGACAAATCTGCTTTTTTGGTTTGAAACAAAGTTAGAAAAAGAAAGAGTAAACGAATCGCCGAGAGTGTTATAAAGGGCTGATAAATTTTAACTTCGAGTTGAACATTCAAATTATATTGTTGCATTTACTGACACAAATTGGTAACAGTCTCGGCCACGACGTTATATTTTTAAGAAACGAAAGATATTATTGAATAGCTAATGGTACCCATTGATTGTACAAATGTTCCAACCATCGCGCCTCTGGAATCAAATATAACAGTATTTTTGACAAAAATCTAATAAGATGTCAACTATTTTTGATCAAACAATTAAATACCTCTCATTGTCTGTAATGTCTTGCGATACCACGATATAAGAGTAATCAAAGCCATACTGTATATAGCACCCTGAGTGCCAACTGGATTGATGACATTTTTTATAACAGTACCTTTCCTTGAAATTTGTCACGATCAAGAATTTGAACTTCATTCGGTTGTTGTAAATATAACTGAAAATTGCAGTCTTGTCTCAACGATCCTTGTAGAAATATTTCTCTGCGAATACCTGGCACGTGTCTGGAACTTTGAAAACGAATTGTCTATAATCCTTCAGATGCGTTTTATTTTCCATCCCAAACCTTTCGGGATCATTTGTAAAATGACGAAGAAATTTTTCTACAAGACGGTTTTCAACTTTCTATAATTGTTAACGATATTGCTATATTACAAACTCGGAATAAAGACTTTCTCGCGAGGTTTTGACAATTATAAAGAACGCTTTATGTCACAGAGCTGTACATTAATTCTACTAAGTAATGTTGAAAGTTGAATCATATTTCAATCGATCATTCAAGTGGATGTTGTAATAAGACTATTAATATATTAATAATGCTATGCATACAAATTAATTATAGTTGTTTTGATGAAATCTTCAGAAAAACTGATAAAAAAGTAAGAAAAGTATTAAATAAATTGATAATTCATTTGCGATTGTAGAAAACAATGTGTATGGTTGATTTAACATCTGTTGCTCGTTGAAAGGCAATTGATTGAAAAAGCAAACAATTTTGCGAATTTGAACATAGACACATTTCTAAAGTTAGAGCAATATTCCAATCTTATTCAGACAATGCAATCAATGTGAACATCTTTTTGTGTACTGTACAAAAGCGTGTTAAATCAATCCTTATAATTTGTACAATTCAAGACGATGTATTGATAACGTTTCTATTTTAGCAGCATCCTAACTTGACTCAGACGTTTATACCAGGTGTCGTTTGTGCTACTCATTTCGACTGTGAAAATAAGTGATATAATCAAATAAACAGCATATCAAAATTACATATATTTAACTAATGTGTAAAAGCGTAATTTCTTCTAGTCACATTTTAAATCGGTGACCACTATTCCAAATGCATAACCAATCCCCCTCCTTCACGTATGACCTAACTGTGTACATATTTTCAGTCCGACAAGAAAACCGACAATTTGTAACCATCGCATTTCGAATCATCTAACCTGTCTCTTTACGTACGTGCAAGAATCTTTTCCACTGAGAATGCTGATACTATGAAACGTGAGAATAATCTACAGTAAAATCAAAAGATCAATTGTACTCGGCGTCATTTAAAAAACTGTCTCGCGCAATTTGATTGCATGTAATTGTGTTAATTCATTAACAGTGGTGGATCTGAATTTGGTTCGAGTAAAACTAAAATAAAAAAAAAAAAAAACTAACCAAAAGAACTTTACGCAAAAGTTGACATTCCAATGAATTTAATTGAAAGCAAACGAATAGAGTCGTAGTCGCGTGATAAAACTGCTCAATTGGATCCGATCCGTCGCTGTCTCGCATTGCCACAAAGTGTTGGTCGTTGTAAGGTCTATCTCTGATAATCACGCCTATCGATAAATTATATATACGCCATTCATAAGTCTAAGACAACGTGTACAAATTATTTTTGGAACGCAATGCTTTTATTGAACGCTTATTAAAAGGAATTCGAATGTCAAACTGGAATTTATTCGTGTAATAAGGTACTCAATGAGGATAAATCCGTTTGACAAATGGATCCATTTTAATTGGTTAGTAAAATATTGTAAAAGCGAGTGTTTGGTTTTAAAACCAGTATTTTAATGTGAGTTTTAAATCGAAACACTTTTTTGCTCTATTTCCGTATATAAATAATTGAGTTCTCCAATTGAATTTAATTGACTATTCAATAATTTCAATTGAATTTGATTGTAAATTTCTATTAACTGGGAAATTGTAAAGATTAAGTGTACGATGTAATACAATATTATGTCGCGCAGAAAAACGATATTATGGTTTGTCAAATATGCCAAATAACTTGAAAGTATTCAAGAAATTGCGTTCGCCTGCTTGAGTGATGTAATCGATGCAAATAAGTTCGACCGTTTTTAAGACCAACAATACTCATTTGTTATGAAAATTCGTGTTTCATGAAGCTTTACATGCACACTCGCACGCTTGTATGCAGTTAGTTGATTTTGCATTTATATTCTAACAAGTTTAACTGTCAAGTACTTGGTACTGGAGCGAAAGTATAAATGGTTCAAAAGTGTTTGCAATTTTTGAGATATATACGAAATTCATCATCGGTCTAAAACTGCGAGTTCAAAAAGTTAAATTGATATCTCATCAGGAATGAAAAATGAATCTATGACAATTATATCATTCTTGCAAGAAAAAAAGAGAAACGACTTATGTTTTCATTAAACAAAATGAAATTGAATCGAACTAAATTTCAGATTATTTTTCATTCTTGACATTAAGTTACTGTGTAAATCAATATAAGAATAGCGAAACGACCATATATAAAGACAAATAGAAACGAAGTCTTTGGTTGTTGATGAATTGTTAAGTTTAAAATGACTGTCAGATGAATAATGCGGTTGTTCGTTGAGATTTTTGGGCACGGCAAACAATTTAACCCTCAAACAAGGCAAATGTTGCGGCATCAAATATTAAACGATATTATTATAATCATTAAATCTTTATGTGTAGTAATCAACTGTAAATGTAAAGAGTTGTCCGTGCACAAATTATTTACCTTAATTTTTAGACATTCAATAAGTGTTTAAGGGTTAAATTTTAATTGGCGCATTTTTTTTGTTTCGCGCAGATATTGATCTATGGAAGCAAAACAAAGATTTAATACTTAAATTGAAGTATAAAGAAGATGAGGCTATTTTAAGGCAACGTTGAAGTAGTTGTTGAACAACGCGTTACCTTTTGAGGATGTAGGTGTTTGATTTTACGTCGCTGCTTCCTTCCAAGAAAAGCGCAACCATAATTACATAGTTGATCGTTAATCAAATCATTCGTTTGGCTGATTATTTAAATAGCAATATATCCTTTCGAAGCGACGAAAGGATATTTTGGAGGTGAATTTGGGGATTAGAAGTTTAAAATATTATTATTATATATATATGACACATATATATACATATAACAAAATTATGTAGGAAGATATGTAATTCGTGACTCGATTTGTTGTATGATTGCACACGACTCGACAACTTGATATGTATTTGAATTTTATGATTGTGCAATTACTATGTTAAGAAGGCCGAGTTTGTCCTAGAAAATTGTACTAGGAAGTGTTGTTTCGACAGTGAATTCGGTCCCGATGTATGCAGTTCCTATTCGTTTTTTAGATTATTGTGTATGACGGTTGATTGAGCACATCTACTATTATACAAATGACATTATGAATTGCAATTTGAACAATTGACAATGAATTCTGTGTATTCGGTGCATTTGTGAACAGAGAAATTATCATACATGCGATCTTAACAGATTATTAATAACAATTAGAACATATAAGACGAAATAAACATTTTCAATCGTGCATAACAAATGTGTTTTTTTTTGTTCAACCTTTATCCAAAAGTTAAAACAAATTTGTAATCTATATTTGCTAGATGTAAAGTTACATTGTTTTGAAAATATTATTTACTTTTTTGATGAATATATATTTTGTTTTACAAATTTAGTTCAATTTCTTTTATAAAATTTGTAAGAAAATAACCCGGGTTCAATCTTCTTCATAAAATGTATACAATGTAAACGTGCGATTGTGAGTTGTTTGATCGATATACAACAAAATTTAGGTTACCTTGCAATGGCTCATCAATGTGCCTTTTTTTTCATCAAATATAATGTTTTAGACAACTATAAATTATAATTCAATTTTTTGATTTTATTTTTCAAAAGTGTGTTTTGAATTATTTGATAAAGGTATATTTTGGACTATTAATATTCTTTCCGTATAAATTAAATAATGTATGACTTTATTAGTTATTGATGAGAAATATATGTAAATTTTAAGTAAAAAAAATACCATGCCGAAGAAAAAGAAAACGGTAGTTGTGAAAGAACCGACACCTATTTCGACACCTCCACCAGAGTAAGCATTTTTTTCATTAATACCATGTTATATTTGACATAAATATAAATGAATAAATTGATTGGTATTCTATAAACAATTTTGGTTTACTATGTTTATCTTTATAAAACATCTATCAATTTTTTCTATAAGTTTATATAGAAATGTATTCAAATTAAACTTTAATTGAAGGATGTTGAAGAAATATCTCAATTTATAATTTGTAGTTTAAAGAATCTGTTTATTTCATTTGCATTATATAATATGATTATTCTGAAATTATTTCAGACTCGCAACAGATTTTGATGATAACGATTCACTGGCTCCAGTACCCATAATATCAATTGCTACTGGAGAACCATTTGGACCTAAAATTCGTTATATTTACGAAAAAATTGACGATGAAAGTTCTGACGATGAATTAGAATCTGAAAGCGATGATGAGAATCAGTTATTAATTGATGATTCCACAACCGATCTACCTCCTGAATATTGGCACCTACAGAAACTCATCAAATATATGAAAGCTGGCAACCAAACAGCGACTATCGTGTCTTTGTGTTTGCTTAAGGATTATGATTTGAACAGCAGTGTTAATATCTACTAATTTTAAAATATATTTATTATATTATTACTGTAGTACAATTACTTTAAAGCAAATTTTGTATTAAATTTTGTATAATTTTTGTACAGATTTTTATTAGATATTGTTAGTTTTATATTATTTTTAATTAATATTTAAAATGTATATTTTACAGATTATTCAGCGTTCATTGTATAGTATTGGTAGCTTGGAAATTTTCGTGAATTTATTGGAAACCAAAGATATTCAATGTCAAAAAGGATCATTGGTTATATTAATGAGTCTTTCTTCGTTTAAGGAAATGAGACGTCATTTAATTGATCTTGGTATTGTAACTCCTTTGATAGAGCTTCTGAAACATCCTGCGAGGGATATCAAAATATTAGCAACAGAAACAATGGCGAAAATCGGTTTGAAAAAAAAAGCCAGAAAACAATTCAGAATTCGTGGTGGTGTTCCTTTAATAGTAGATATAATATTAAAACTATAACATATTCTTTAATTATAATGTGTAATATAATAATATATAAATGATAGAACAATGATAGAAATAAATTATTTTTTCAGCTTGATATAATGGACATATCAGATTCAATCGTCAAAAAATCCACTAAAAAAATAACTGAGAATGATGAAAAACAGGTAAAATATGTATAAATTTGAATTTACTGTAATAAAATCTTTATAATTTGTATTAACTGTAACAAAATCATTATATATATATATTTTCGTTTTATAGTAACATTTGCAAAAATCCAATAAATTGATGATATAGCTTTATTACTATACAATACTTCAATAATATTACTATATATTACTATACTATTCGTAATATAAAAAATATACATTTTCAGATAAATTCAAATAAATCTCTAACCACTGTCGAACAAGAATTGTTAGCTGTTGCAATTGGTTGTGCTAAAGTTTTAGATTCTATAAGCAGTAGTCCTAAAATAAAGGAAGAATTAAGGAAATGTGGAGTCGTCTTTCTGATGGCACGATATCTGAAATCATCAAATACAGACTTAATTGTTCCACTAACTGGTGCAATTCAGCAATGTGCAGATTTGGTATAGTAAAAGTAATAATGGGAAAGCGAGTACAACTTATTTAAAAAAAATAATGATTTTATTACTTTATAAATTACTATGTTATATAACACAATATTAACTTTTTAAAGCCTAAACTTTACTAAATTATATATTACATTTTTCAAGTAGATACATACAGTTACGTATCATGAAGTTGTTAAAATATTTGAATCTACATTATTTTGATATAATGTGGATATTATTTATCATGAATATAATAACAATTATAATAACTTATGTTAAAATTTACAGAAATCATTTAAATTAGCTTTTGAAAGAATGGGTGTTATAACTGAAGTGGTTCGTTACCTTAAAAGCTCTAACGAAAAGCTGCAAGAAAATTGTGCATTGGTGATATTTAAATGTGCAGAAAATAAAGATACAAGAAATTTGGTTCGAGAAGTCGGAGGACTTGATCAGCTGTGTACATTAATTAAAAATAGTGATGTACGCAAAAACAAATCTTTGTTAGCGGCAGTCAGTGGGGCCATATGGAAATGTGCTATGAGTCCAGAAAATGTATCCAGATTCAATCAAAATGAATTGGTTGTAAATTTAATATCTTTATTAAACGAGTCCGAAAGTGATGTAGTTCTTGCTAATGTTGCTGGTGCTCTAGCAGAATGCTGTAAAGATAAAACTAATAGAGAAGTTGTCCGAATTAATAATGGTTTACCTATATTGGTATATATATAAATTATAAATAAATTAAATACAAAACATAATTTATATTTTCGATTTTTGTGCAGTTAGTTGCTTTTTTAAGAATAAAGTAATTTGGTTAATATATTGACTATAATTGTCAGGGATTTTGCTATATATTCATCACACATTAAATACATAATTGTTATAATAAAATAATATCTATAGATTATTAATATATTAGCAAAATAAATTTAATAATAAATTGTGTCATTGAATCAATTAAGAGATTAATTTTGTATATGAATAACGTATTAAAAATATATTTTTAAATAAGACAATTACTTACTTTTTTAATGTTATTAATATTATAACTATATATTGATAATATAATAATATAACATATATTTTTGAAGCAAATATAAATGATTTTTTTAATTAGATTCATTTATTGAGCTCCACTGATGAACGGCTGTTAGAGATGTTGCCATTGGTTCTAAAAGAATGTGCTGAAAATGAATTATGTATGGATATCATTAATGACTCAGAACATGCATTAGATGGAGCCCGTCTTCTGT
>JABFQC010000176.1:0-34191 GCA_022817085.1 Psilanteris sp. ZL-2020
GTGTTAACATTTAAACGATTATCTCGTTTGCATAAATTACATATAATGAATTGATGAATTTATTGGTCACTTTATTGGAATTACCTGGTAAGAAAATCAGTGTCTATTCTTTTTAGACAAACTCATCATAATATCAATCGAGAAAAGCTGTTTTACCTCGGAATAAATTTTAAATCAAATTTTAAGTGAAGTATTTTTAAAAAATATCAGCTTCTAATTTTATAAATCTGAAATTAATTATCTTACACAAAATTTCCTACAAAAAAATGTCTTACGATGAAAGGCAATGCAGTTCCTAACAAAATATGCATGCAAAAAATAATCATTAGTACTAGTAAACGTTTACTTTTTACAAGCATATTCTAAGGTTAATACGAAACAAATAAACGAAATATACTTTTAATAACAATTCGCATAAGTTTACAAGTTGTTATGTTTGTCTAAATATAATGTATGGTGAAAATAAATGAATTATTTACTTAAACCAAAAAGATTCCCTTAATTAAAAATAAACCAATTAATTTTATGAATTACATAACATAATTGAATATTTGAAATATGTTTTGAGTTATTTTTATTCATCAGCATAAATATAAATCTACTAATATAATTATATATTTACAATATAATATAAATACGTAAGATAGATATAAAAGTTCACTTAAACCATTTCCTTTTATTTAATGTGTTAATATTAAAAAAGGTTATACAATTTTATATTTTCAATTGCTCTAAATATACTTCAATTAAAATATTGCACTTGATTGATTTAACCATACTGTATGGTTAAAGTCAAATATATTTAATATATTATGGTAATAATGATAATAATAATGATTGCTGTAACTTATTCATTTTTTCGTGTACATTAGTCTTTAATGTACACAAATTTGTAGAAATTAATAAGTACATATATTAATTATAATGTAAAATTAAAATAATATTACTTATAGTATTATATATTAATATCGCGTTATATATTAATCTATTAATTTATAATAACTATACAGTAAATTATTGTAAAATCAGTATTTCAAACTCAGCTCGACTGTTAATCAAGCAAAATATTAAGAGACGTTGCAGTTTCATCAAATGCATTAGAGTAAAATAGAAAAGTAAAAACATTAATACAAGCATTTAATTTAGAATGATAAACATTACGATATCTTTAGCTTTAGTGGTGGGGGTTGAGGAATTTCCGTACCATTAGCATCTCCACTCATAGGAAATAATTCGGATAAATGTTAAGTGTTAAATTAAACATACAATATGATAATAAGTGTATATATAAAATAAATTCCAAAAGCATGAAACAAAAAACAATGAAATGTATGAATTTGGAAATGGATCATGGATTCAGAAATCCCTGAAAAAGTAACGTATGTCTACTTCAGTTTGGTTTATCAAGACACTACCTTACCTCTTGATAATTATAATATAATAACATTTATTCATATTAATAATAAATAATACTTGTAATTTAAATTATATTCTACGTATGCTAATATATGAGAAATAATGTTGAAAGGATATTATTAGATATTACCAAATTAAAAAATACATGTTTAGTCGTAAGAAAATATTTTTTAATATGCATAATACTTTTTTATTTTATCTAAAAATTCAACATATCACTGGATCAGCAATTATTCACTTTTAAAATACGACTTTATTATTTTATATTTGTAATGTCACAAAAATTAAAATTATTTTCATCAATATTCAGTTCACTACTACACTATATTACGTTTGTAAAATTGACTATATTAAATTAAAAAAGGATACATATTGTTTTTACTCTTCTAAAAGTAACCACCAGAGATAACTGTATCATCTTATTTTATTGATATACTGGAGAACAAATTCTCTGATCCTATTTGTTGCTTCGTTTGATCTTACAGCAATTTTATTGTGGGTCAAAAATGGACAAACAAAACTGTAGAAAAGGGTCTCACCGAGTTGTTTCTATGATCATGGCGCGAGCATTTAAAAATATAAACCTTCGCTCTTTAGCTCACTTCAGTGAATCTTGTTTTGGTTGAAGAAATTATGCTTTAAATTACAGTATTTCGTAATAAATTTTATAAGTTACATAATCTTATAATATAAAAATAAATGTTACAAAATTGACTAAGACATAAATTTAAAAAAGCACATAACTAAAAAAGTTAATAATCAGTCTATATTTTTGTTTACATGGAAATCAAAAGTATATTGGATAATAAAGAATGTATACCCGGATATTTCAAACCTTTTCTTAAGTAATTATGTATATCCTGACCATGCAAGTAAAAGGTTGTAATTTAAAACCATATGGTGCAAATATGATTCAGATTAAATGTATGATGAAAGTAGTTTTTTGATAGAATTACAGGTTATAGAATAAGTCAATAATTGGTTGAATTTCTATAAAACAAAAATCAACCATCAATTAACTATTATTATCAAGTGTAACTTTTGAAATATTATATGATAATAAAATAATATTATATAAAGAATTCACAAATTGAATTTTCAGCGACGAGAAACAAAAAACTAATTCATACAACTAGATTCACTTTCAACCGCTGACACTAACTATACCAAACAATCTAATCCAGTGAAACGTCAAAATTGTTGTCCCTCCAGTGGTTGAACTGTCAACCAAAGCAACAGCGATATTTGCTACTAAAACACTTGCGTTCTAATCGTTTCGCCAATGTACAAATTACGTTTTACAACAAAACGTACAACTGCAGCTCTTTGTTGTTCAATAACAACAACTTGTTTCAAATGTGCACAACACTAACAAAACAACCATTCGACGACGTATACCAACTCGTTCGAAGGCTGCCAAAAGCAGGCGACTCCTTCGCGTCAAAAGCAAAACAATTATCCTGCCTCGATTATACCTATACATATAATGCAGACCTGCCCAGCGACGGTATGTTTCGCGATGCTCTAGGAAATGGAACGAAATAGCAAACGCCGGTGTTGGCGTCCATAGTCGTGGGGTGTCGCCCGAGCGTTGCTTCACGTGCGTAATATTTGCGTAGTAAACAAATCGTAGGCCTCGTGGTCGACGGTTAACCTCAAACTGCGTCGCGAGACAGGTCCGATTCATCGCAGCTTAACTCGCGGAAAAGCGACTTGCCTGCATGCTGTCGGCAGATATAATTTCCCCGCAAAATTTCAGGGCCAGTTCGATGCCGAGGCGAGATTTGCCCGAGCCCGTGGAGCCCAGGATCACGAGAATCGGCACCCGCGTCATGCTCACTTTTTGATTGTCCACCATTACTGCACTCGGTCGGGCGCGCATGCGCTCAACGGCCGTCTACTCGGCTGCCGCCCGAGCGCCGCATTCCACTTGTCCCGTTCCGAGGCACAGCTCGCCTCGCGAATTGCGTGAAAAGTCAAACGACGAGTATTTCAGACTCCGCTGAATAATGTGCACTTTCAGCGGCCCGCGTTACATTTCGCCGGCACGTAATCACGAATAGCTGATCGGCGCTTTGACGATAATTCGTTTATGTTTCGTAAAGTTACGCCAAGTTGCGTTATGAATAAAGTATATAGGCAGATTAGAATACGCGTCGACGGTTGTAATCGTTGCTGGTTTGGGGCGAAACGCTTGCATTCCGATGGCGAATATTCCGCTGACGTAACGTTTGGATTTTAATTGTTCATTCGGATCGTTCGGCATGGAAATCAGCTGCTTGTTGTCTGGACTTTTTTCTTCGAATGCGCACTTAACCGACTTCCTCAAACGCTTATGAATATAAATATACAGCATTGTTTCGTTCTGTTTTCAATAAATTTATTAATGCGCCTTTTGTTTGTTTACAGAACGCCAATTGTTCGAGTACGATTGTTGCAATCAAAACAAGCCCGCATCTACGCATGGAAATAGCGCAATTTTTAACAGTTTCTGTAGTTGACGCATTCTTGTTTAATAATAACAAAATGATGCCCTTTCGATGTTTATAGCAAAGCAAACGAGGTGACACTGTTGTTTACTTTTGTGATGAATAATAACAAGCTTTTGCTGGCATTTAAAATTTAGATTATCTGTCTGATTTAAAACGCCAATTACGGATGGACAATTACATAATAAACAAAAAACAATAATGGCAATATAACAAGTGAACAAACTCAAAACTAACAGCTATCATTAAGAAGCACGCAAGTCGACACCGTCACGCGACACTCGACGGACACTTTTTTTTCTTTAATAATTAATTCAATTGAAGGAATCGGAATTCCATTATGCAGATCAATGGCGCATTTCCCTACAAAGAACTGGATTTTTTTACACAAAAGTAGTCGTTGAAATGACGAATACTGTTTGGGGAAGACGATCGCGTTGTTTCTTGTGGATTTCTAGAAGTACACTTGATACAGCGATTCATGGAGGAAATGATCTTTATTGCCCAATCTTATTTCGATCGCCATAAATGTATAACATTCGCATAAACACGTTTGTTTAGATCAAGTAATAATTGGAATGTTCATCTCGGACAACTGGATTATCCATAATGGTATTATTAACTATGTATATATATTTAAAGACATATGTGTTCATCTGTTTACTTAACACTTCTATAATTAAATTGACGTATAAATACATTGGTGTTTAAAACTATAATAAAACACCAACAGTTAATTCATCCAGGTATCAGTGGTTACAATACGCAGGTAAAACCTAACAAAATAAAAAAAACTTCAGTTTTTTTTCAAAGTTTGTAATGTAAATTAGTTTTTGTTTATATACACGGTGTAAATATAATACACATTCTTGTTTATTTACATTATATATACACTATGCCTAATGCTTATTGAATTATGTATATAAGGCAATAGAAATGATACAAACAATTAAATCTAAATATTAAAAAGTTAGTTTCATGTACATTTTAAGGCACTAAAGTTACAATTTATGGATTTTATTGAAATTTGTAAATGATTATAAATTATGTACATACACGTTGGTTTTTTGTGCATCAATATAGTACGAAATAAAAGTGTGCTGTTTGATTTATAATATTTAACGAGATGGTAGAATAGATTATTCATGATATAATTTGATGTTGATTGCAATTACATAGCAATAATAGATTTTAACGTCCATATATATAAGCTATTCATTATTTACCGATGATTTATATATGTTACATATGATATATTTTAATTAATGCATTCTAAAAACTATAGACATATCTTTCGGCAAATTCATTTATGAGGTGAATCTTCAGGGTTGTAGGAGATGGGACAAAATAGAATTAACATATGCAAATTGTTAACATAACAGCAAGACATTGGTTTCCAATCAAACTATTTAACAAACAATCTTTTCATGCCGGTGCCGTTTTTAAGTTTTGCATTCGTACAGACATAAACATACACCAAGAAAAATGGCTCATTAAAATAATGATGCAGATACTTACTTTAATGATCTTAGAATAATTGCTGCAGTCTTTGAATCGTTAAGTAAAACATAAATCAGAATTGCGGCTATTTTTTAAGTATAAATATTCGACTGGTTTGTTATAATATTTTGCGTTTCGTTATTTACATATTCAAAAATGGTACACTTTTTATGTATGTGTGAGTCTTTTTTGAATTAGAACCGTATTTATTAAAACCAATAAATTGTTTGTTAACATGGATTGTTATTAATTTAGATTTCAGATTTTACGGCCAACTTATTATGTTACACAGTTTTCGTCAAAACCAACTGATTTGAAAAAAGCGCAGTCGTTTGAATCAATTTCGCACAAACATAACTTACTTGCTTTAATAAATTTACACACATCGGACCCAATTTTATTATTTTGCACACGGATATGAACTTTTATTTAATTTATATATTATTTCCAATCAAAAGAAACGACCTATACTTATGCCTGAAAAATTTTGATTGCATTAAGAAATAATTGAAATAATACACGTATGTAGAGAAAACACAAGTTATTTCACAATTATTATAGACATTTATTCTATGTATGCTTAAATGTATCATAAATGTTTGGAAAATAATAAAAGTCGTTTACTATAATTAATCTGCAAAGGTTACTAGTAAAATGGAACCCTCGCAACATATTATTAACAAAGTATGTGTTTACATAAACAAAGTGTATATAATTACTGCAAACTTTATGTCATCATCAAAATGTAATCTAATGTAACATAAATTACGTACATTGTAAAACCTTTTTCCATCAATTCAACCTGGCATGTATAGTACTTGGCGTATGTAAAACTGAATTCTTATTTGCTATATCTGAGTCGCTATTTTCGCAATATATACAACTTTTTATAAAGCTTTTTAACAAGTTGCTGTTTTTACTCATAAGCGCCGAATGTACGATATAAGGCAAAAAGTAACACATTTCAATTAAGAGTTATGCGAAAAAATGGACACATCAAAAACTGATTATGTTGTATACGTTGATAAGAAAAACAGCGATTAAAACAGTTGTGAACGAAAATGCGCCGAACAGATTTAATCATAAAGACGTTTATTTTAATAAATAACGTTTCTCAATATTAACAAATTGTTTCTTATCTTAAACCATATATAGTATACTTGCTCCGGCATCGTACATTACTGTAACAAATTTGCGACGCGTTGATAGCGGAAATCGATCAGTTAATCTTCTACATTAAGAACATATATATTTTTATTCATAATTTGTGTATATATAACCCAATTCCTTCATTTAAAATATATGATTATTTTTTGCAATTTAACTTATACGATATATACTTGTATAGTCAGAAAGAACAAGAAACAAGGTTCATTTATTGACAACTGACAATTTTGTAATGTACGCCGTTTAAATATTTATGTAATAGCGATTTATTTGTAGAATTCCTAATAAAAAGAAAGTTATTCTACGTCATGGCGCGCGAATGTAGATTCTACGTTAATTGACTAATTTTGCATAGTTTTGCGGAATTGTGATTTTCGTGTTTTATGCAACGATGACAGAATTTGCAGATTTGTAAAGGAGATCAACATTTTTGTTACAAAGTAAATTGTAAAATGCATCGATCGTTACGTTCCGGACTGCTGGACAATTTGGAAAACGAAATTTGCGAAATAAGAAATAGAAATGCAGCTTGTGTAATTAAATGCAATTTTCAATTGGCACGACTAACGCCGGCGCTAGAGATTTGTGTTGCGATGTGGCATAAATATGCATTTATAGTTGTAACTTTGGTTGAATGTGAGTATGTCCTCGCGTGCTAAATTTTGTCAGTTTTGATGCGATCTTACGCAATATCACTCAAATCCCGATGTGAATTGTGCCGAGTGGACCGATAGTAAGTTCTCCTTTAAAAGATATCTATTGTACAACGTTTCGAAATGTGTTGCAACGTGTTAGCTGCAAAGTTACATGATGTTATAATATAATGAAATATATTGTAAATAAATTATATTTTACATTAAATAATCCAATTTTTAAAATATTTAAAGTAATATTATTTTGTTAAAGAAGAATAAATATAATTAAATATATGATTTAATTTTTTTCGACTTAGACTGAACCTAAAAGTATAGGACACAATAGAGGACCTTGAATCGTATGCAAACATTTAATATTTTTGAAAAGTATATTCAATTTTCTGTAGCCTCACGAAAGCCTCATTTGTAGGCCTCATTTTCGATTCAGTTCCACTGTTAAAATTATAAATGGGTTTGATTGGCAGATTTTTCGAAAACCTCGAGTAAAGTAATTGATGAAGTGAATAATTAATTTTTGACTGATAGATTTGAACAGCCTTTGCATTAATGTTAATTGTTTATACCGTTTAGAACCAAATAAACCTTTATTATATTTAAAAACATTATTCAAATTGCGTAAAATGCCGTACATTAAAAGGAACTTTGATGAAAGTCAACGATTAAATTCATATCAATAATTTTAATCTAACAGCACAAGGAATAAAGTATTTGCAAAATTCCGACAGTTTATCATTCAATTTCATTTCCACTGTTATGCGAGTAAAACATTTTGTGATACATTATGTAATTTGAATACTTAACAGTAAACAATTATGAATCACTCGGTGGTATTTGTACATAAATAAATCTTTGTACTATATGATTCTAATAATAACTTAACTTGTTATAAAACAAAAAAATAATTGTACTGCGTGGCTTAGAAATTACAAAGTATTTAATTTATTTCCGGGAAAACATTAAGTCTTATTCTTCCTGAATTTGCTCTAATAATGTAATAATTAATATGTGCAACAAATTGTTTTACGTTTAAGAAAACATTAGATTAAAAAACGACAAAGTAATAACTATTATTAGACAAACGATGGCCATTGACATTTGATTGCAGATGTGTTTCAAAATATGCACGCGTTTATTTCTAAGCATTTGTTTTTTGGGCAACCATTTTTGACGCTCGAGAGGGCTTCCAACACTAAAAATCGTAGTGTTATTGGCTCGGACAAGATTCTTGTCTAAAGCAGTTTAAATAAATTTCGTGCAAATATAATTGATAAAATTCTTTAAACAAATCTTTTAGTGAGCAAAAATGATATAAAAACGATAATTGTCGGTATTTGCGGTGTGACTCACTTCCCTGGCGCCATCCGCGTGTGTGTAAAGGTTACAATTATACGGTTACGTTCAGATTCAAACCATTATTCGACATTGTACATTTATCATTCTATTTATAACGTATTAAAAACGTATTAAAAACGTACTAAATTTTTTAACATAAAAATCTACTCTGCTAAACAAATTAAGCGCAATTTTCATTTACTTTCAGTTTTTATTGTTTTTTTTCTTCGCATCGTTTCTAATGCTTTTTGCGTTCCATTTTTATACCATTGTCGTTGTTTGTTCATTTTTGAACCCGATATAATTCGTCGCGCTTTGGATAACAAGACGATTCAATTAGGCAAACTATTGATTTCAGAAAGTTAAATTGCTAGGGAATTATCATCTTTACATTAAACAGCGTGATCTAGGTCGGAATAATATATATATGTACTGTGTAATACATAATTATATGTAGATTTATGTAATAATAGCATCGTACTAAACGGTCTTGCACACAAGCGAGTGTTCACGTACGATTTTCTGCGTATTCAATTTATGTTATCCTATTGATACGGCATATGTCGTTTCCTATATATTACATATAAAGACGTTTTTGCGGTTTATCGTCATCCATATTATCGAATTATTTACATTATTCTAAATATGAAATTAAACAGCAGTGCACTTCCGGCCTTGCATGCAAACGCAAATAACAAGCTTTCTTTTAGTTTGACGTCAACCGGAGGATTCCGTTGACTTCAAAATCGTGATTGCGCGGGTCAAGAAAGTGGCCGCCACTTTTCTCACGAACAAAAAAAAACATTTATCGATTGCACCGCGACTCGATTACATGAGCGATTCCGTCACAATGGAACACAATACGGGAATTTCGAGTTCCCAGTGACCGGTGTCCCTGGTTATCATCGAGCGATTACAACCAACCAGTTACAATAATTGGCGTAACGCACACTTAGTTTACATAAGAAAGCGAAACTCATCTTTCTTTTTACGCGAGCAACGTTTGCACCGACGCTGCTCTTGGTTTACAACTTTTGTCGGTGCATAACAATTAGTTGGCGAAAAATTGGTCGGCAAACTGTTGCGTGACTCCGATACGCAGCGACCGATTTTTGGTGTTAAAATGACATCAACGATGCGGTCAATTGACTCGACGTCCAAAAACTGGGTTCGACTTTCACCTCAAAAATGCCTTCCTGTGACAATGCTAGTTAGTTGCTTAACAAAGTGGTCTAACCGTTGCGTGTATTTTCAATCAAAATTCGATTTAAATGAAGTGGAAGGTCGGTTGAGAAATGTGTCTTATTAATCAGTGGAAATAATGCCGAAGAAGCTGAGATCTGGGACTTGTTATCGGGCTTTTCTTTTATCGTTAGACCATTCAGGAGTTTATCTTACGTATTTGATATTTAAAGGTGAGATTTAAATGAAGTTTCAGACTAATGGTCCATTTCGAAACAGGTTATAAAAGTTGTTATGTGTTTGTATTTGTATAAATATATATATAATAAATGTATAATTGTGTGCGGCTATGTATTGCTGCATATAAATAACTAGATTGAATTCTTCTCCTCCTACTTTCGACAGAAAAAGGAGACCTTAGGTGTGAAGAATTTTTGTGAATCGCGTATATAAGAAAAGATTTGTGGAGTTGAATTTAATTGTGTGGCGAGTCACGGTAGATGCTTCGTTTCGGTATCTAGAAAATTAATTTAACTTTTGTGTTAAATCGACTATCTAGATTGTTTAAATTTATTATCTCGCTAGTTGATTTAAATTGTTTAAATTAAATAGCTGAATTCGCTATCAAAACAATCAATTCGAATATTAGAGGTACGGTTTTATTGATATAAATTAGCAAACAAGTCGCTTTTCTTTGGCGAATCAAACTTTGCCGTATTCTAAACTTAGTTACTGAAAATGCAATTTTATACGGTCTTTACGTATACATAAAATAAGCTATCGTTTTATCGACACGACCCCTAAGTCGTACGTCCGATCGAATATTAAAACCGAATCTGCAATACTGTGATCATGAGCATCGAATGCCACAATGTTTTCGGCGCAACCGATATATATTTGGCCAATACGCATCTGCGAAGTTGCATAGTTTTCGGTTCATAATGGTACACTTCTCAACCGAACCCCCGAGCTAGTCCGTGGAACTTTTCATTTCTGCACAATAAATCGACGCGCGTGACGTATAAAAATATCTGTAATTAAATAACAATGTACTAATCTTATTAAAACGAGTGTTGCGATAAGGCTTGAATAATGCGTGAAATTAAGTTGGCGGAATCAATAAAGCATATAATGCCGAGATTATAAGTCAGCGGATATTCACACGCACGCACCCACACGTAGACAGCCGACTGCACGGTATATACGAAAAATAATACACCGCCGGTAGGAGTATCTTTATGACTGCCAAGAAAGCCGGGGGTTTCGTAGTATTCTTCGTGCCCATGGCATACGTCATCGGCGTTATTGGTCGAAACGCGGGCGAGCGCCGTGCCGCTGCTTTCCATAATTCCCTCATTTAGGAACGTGATGGCTCGGGCCCGGCAACCGGTCGAATCGGTTCGCTTCGACGAAAAATTTCCACGCACGTAAAAATGGCACCGTGGACCAAATTAATCACCGTTTATACGCTGCCCAAAATGCTCTTACCGAGTTCAATTTTGGGCGCCGATAAAAAGCCGCTCTCGGCGCCCGGTCGCTATCGACGAAATATATAATTTACGATTAGCCCCATTGTCGAGCGCATTTTGTCCGGGCAACAAAGCCGATCGTTTTCGCTCGTACATCATCGTTTCATGAATTCGAGGTTTATTTGATCAGCGAGCGATCAATCATGCCGCTGATTGAACCTGTTCGGTCGGCTGATTTAATCAGCGCGCCACGATTTCGCGGATAATTGGTTGTCGGGACAAATTCTGCGCGCGGGTCTTTCGGGTCACGGCTCGGTTCGTGCGAAAATCGCAATCAAACAATTATTCGCGATAAAATATCGCTTGAGATCCGCACTCTTACGCCGATTACGATGTCCCGAGACGCGCAACCTCGGCAAAACTTCACGTACCTGCTGAACTGCGGCATAATCTTGTGCAAGATTTATTAATTGCTTCGACATCGTCGGACGGTATATATTGTGAAATGTTATCAATTATGTAAGTCCGGATAGAAGTTGAACGCAAGCAATGCTTTTTATCTTCGATTACTTGAGTTTTAAATCTAAAGAAACATCCATTGCGTGGATTTATGAAGTCGTCGTACGGCCGTGGTAGACGCTTGGTTCGACTTGATTAATGACGAATTTGACTTTGTTTCAACTTTGGCGCGTTTAACGTTTGCTGATAAATTATAATTTATAAAGAGCATAATATCAGCGCAAAAGATTTTATACGTCACTTTTGTTTAGCGTTGCAACAGTGAACCCGACAGGTCCGCTGTCTTTGACAATCTGGAACGGATTGTTCGCAAACAGTTTTGACTTTTTTGTAAAGTAAAATTGGTCAGAGCTTTAATACGCGAACGCCGTCTTGTCCGCTTCTTCATATTATCATGTTATTTAAAATTTTCGGAACAAGGCTCTGCGCAATCCCCAAAGCTTTTGTGTCTATATTTAGGAGAATACGATAGAACAAAGAGACCTCTTTTGTTCTACTTTTTGTTGGTTCCCACAATGCCTGCTAGACCTATTCGCCACTGACTTTCCACCTGCCGAGGTGTGTTCTCCTAAAATGGCTTTTGCTGCTTCGCGGGGGAATCCCCGCGAGTCCGGACTCGGAAATGGTAATTCTTCCCGCACGACAATTGTCAACACTTTGAGAAGCTTTTTCATCAAGCCGATCGGGACTGGCAGGATCTGTTAATGAATTGAACTTAGTTATACCAGGAATCATTTTTCTTGCGTCGTGTTTGGCCCCCGACACGACTCATAGCTTGCGACATATCAATCGAGTATTTCATTGTTTTGACTAAGTTTTCACAGCCTAATGAGATTTTCTATTCAAGTAGCTTGAAAATACTGGTCATTCATCCGGAAAACAGGTTAACGTGACCTGTTTCTGTTGGTTCGAGCAAACCTTTTCAAGAATACGCTGCAGTGATGTTACAATTTTATGATTCCAAACCAGAATTTGGTTTCCAAAAAGCGTAAATTGAAATCAACTGCTTTCATTTAGAATGATACACAACAGAACGTCTTTCGTTTGAATGCACATTTAGCATAAAATGATTATTTCTGAAGCGAGCGTTTGCTTTTCGCTATCTTGGTTACATAGAAAGGCGGAGTTTTCACGCATAGACACCGTGACTTAGCTTTTTGTTGCAGGGCATCGAGCAATCCTCGGTCATTCTTCGGAAAATTCAATTTTACTCGCGCAGCCACTCGACTGGGTGGGAGCTCAAGGTCAATAGTATTTTACGGTGGTGAAAAATAAGCACCCCCCGCCGCGTTCAGAAGGCGCCCAGAGCAGCTCCGTTGTGTTTGATGTAACGCGGCAGAATTTGTGGCATGCAACCTTGACTTCCATTTTAACCCGCAAAGGGGTCGTCGTCAAAGTGGAAGGTAGTTTTGTTCCGAGTTCTCAACGAACGGATTCGAACGTTCGCAAAAGATCGGTGCTCTGTTTTTAATATTACTCGCAACGGTATATATAATTCGTAACGATACGCGTTGGGCAATTTGAATTTTGAACTCGTCGACATTCGAGAGGAATAATTTGTCTGGCTTGGTTTTCTCTTCACTTGTTCTTTGATCTCTTGGATATGTAAATTGCTTTTGAAATATATTTCAAAGTGATCACCTATCTTGTTATCGATCCATATTACTGACGCTTAAGTCATTATCAAACAAGTTTAATTAATTGCTTAATAAAAGATGTATGTCAAAATTCAACAATTACCGTAAAGAATTATTTAACGTTTTTTATTTTCATTAACAAAATGTCCAATATCGATCGTTAACAGGAAATTATAAAGAATTATTATAAATGAATTATTATAAAGATATATATATACATATATACATATATTGTATTATAAAAATGTCTACTTACTGTATTTATATTATCACTCGTCCAGCGATCAGGAAGCGCATTTAATATTAAATTAAGTTAATAGATTAGATTAAATTAATTAATAACGACTGGTGCATTGATAGTGCAATACTAGTAAGGTGGCTTTTTTAAATAAATAACTAAGGTTTGTTTATGAGGGAAAATGAAAAGACTTGTGATTTAAATCATACATCGTTTTATTAATAGAATAAGATAATTTTTATTGATATAATCGTCAAGGAACTATGTGATTCCGATAAAAAAAATCATATAATTGTACAAGAATCTTTTGTTTAAATTCGCATAAATGTTGATAAATATTGACAATAAATCGTTGAAATAATTTCAGTAATGTCGATATCGATATAAATAAAATATTGAAAATATTGAAAACTTGTAAACCTAACGCAAAGACAAAGCGTTTCATAATGAATCTCGAATCTAAACCAAATTTCAAATTTATTGTGTTATTCAAATCTATTTAACAAAATATCGCTATATTTTTATTTATAGTATTTCGCTTATCTCAATTTTGTCTTTACATTTTTATCCTTAAAAATGATAAATTTTCTTATCGTTTTCTTACAAACTCGTGTTTCGATAATTGTATCAAAGACATACAAATATTATGCTTAGCGATCAAATTACTCTTTTTATATATTTTTGTGCTAAATACGCGTTCGCTTGTCAATAGGACTGTCGATCAAATTTTCTAAATTTACTTGTTTCTCGTTTGACTTCATTATCATACCATAGGCTAGTGATTTCTAAAATAAATAACAATTGTTTCGTTTGATACTATTTTCAGCAAAAATTCGCATTTTACCTGTTTCGTGTTTTAATGTACAACTACCTGGGAAAATTTTACGTTAACAATAAACTCTACGTTAGGAAACGCCGTAAAATATATGTTGGTTTCATGCAAAAGCTATGCAGCAGTCAAACCTTATTGACGTAAAATTTTCCGATTTAACAAGATACTTTATTTTTACAGCATTTACAGTGAAACGCAGACGCATTGCGTTAATGAGTCTACATCTCTAAGGAGTGTTAACAATTTTTACCTTCAGCTTTCCCTTTACATAATGAATGAATAAAAGTGTTTTGTTCACTGTTTCTGTATAAGAGAGTTCATCACGCAGAACTTAGCTATGCATTGGTAGTGCAACTATGTTTTATATTAACCAACGAGTTCATATCATTCTTGATTACTTTTCATTTGTTATAAAAATAAGATAAATGAAAAATAATGTTTCGCTCTTAATAACAATTACATACACAGTACTTCGTTAACGCTAGGTGTTTATATGACAATTCGCATACATGCCAAACGAATGGTACTTAATAAGTATGTATACAGTTCTTATAGTTTATCAATTGTGATAAGTAAATTGTCTTATTTCTTATTCATATTTTAATCAAAACTGTGCATATACGAAAGTACGATAAAGTATACAAAAATAAAAAATTGTCATATCTTTTGAACAGAACAAATAACACAATGTCTCGCGCGAGGCCAAACTAGTTTATTATGTACAATAGAGGTAAGATGTAAGGCTCGTCCCAGGAAGACATTTCGTTTGAAAAACGTGGCTCAAAGTTTCGATCGAAATTGCTCCGATTGCCGTTCAACGGCTCATTTAAATCAATCAAAAAACAAGGAGAAACATTGCAATAAGAAATAAACGTGAGGAAAATATGAACTGGAACGAGCCTCGAAATAAATTGTTGATATTGCATACAAACTATTTCCGATATTAAATGTCTTCGTTAATTATTCCTACTTTTATACTAGGATAGATTATATAATATATATAATATATAACTTTTTCTAACATATGATTATAGCAGGTACATTTGCACTCATTTTGTTTCCGAAATCTTTAAGTTATCATTTTCGTAGAGTCTTGTGTTACGTAGTATCAAAAAAGAATTCTGAAAATAAAATTCAAAATTCATCGATATTCGTTACATATTGCTCGATTCTATCTAAGCCGGATACTTCTGTCGCTTGCTTTTCAAAGTATAAAAAGTAAAAAATAATTTTTTTCGACAAAAATACATATACATAGTTATAAATATATATAATAATAGTAATATATATATATATATATATATATATATATATATGTATGTATATATATATGTACGCTTTTTTTGCGAGAAGTATCCTTCCGAAGTTCTGCAAGCGAGTGGAACAGTCTCGTAAAGTATATACGTAAAAATTGAGTCAATGTTCGCGAATTCGATAATCGTTATTAACGCATATCGCGAGATTGTTTGTCGTTTAAAACTAAGTTCGTGGAATCTAGTGGAATTTCAATCGGTACAGCGAGGGTCGAAGCCAGGTCAGTTTTATGGTCATCGTTTCCTTTCTTATTCATTTTAGTCTGCTTTGAGCTCAGCGTCGCTCAATTTTTTTTGTTCACGTCTCGCGTTATAGACGCCTACTTTTGGCACAGAAGGAAGAAGCACGACACCGTCATTCGACAGAAGGCACTTATTGAAGTTGCTGAAGGAAAAACAAACTTCCCAAAAAACTGAATCGAAAAAGAGGCACAGTATTGTTTCGTTTAGCGTCTTCTGCTTCTAGTATTTCTTTCATATTTTTCCTTTTTTGTTTAATCATATAAATTATGTACATAAAAACGTTACAAAAAGGAATGCTGTCTACAACTGACGCGATTCAATCCGGAAAATAATGTGTTAAAAAAAGTTCATATTTACTCGGGTTTGCTTCTTTTATAAATTTTATTTATTAATTTTGATACGGGGTAACACCGTACTTGTATTTAACATTACAAAACATCCTATAACTTATCTATATCATTTGAAACGCCTCGCAGTATATCATTATAATAATCGAAATTGGTACTAATCTGGTTACACATTTTTTCATACATTCTAGAAGTCTCACGCGGATAAATGGCGCGCGGTTTTTGTATGTCTGCGTACGACAAAAAACCTCAACATAACATTGAAAAAAAATTATTATTGCCTAATTAAATGTAAAAAAAATAAGACGCAAAAAATTATAATCATAATCAACAAATAGTAATATAGAATGGAGCAATTGGCTCTTCAGCAAATATAAGGTTTTGCTATACTTCTTAACGTTGTATATATAATATATAGTAATCTTTAAATATATATAATATATTTTACGCGTAGAAATTCTGTTTATCTATAATCACATACATTAGTTCATGTATGTGTGTGCATATATATATATGTATTTATATAAATGTATATATTTATACACACATATATATTTATATATTTATACTTACAAAGACACGATGAGAGGAGCGACACAAGTGCAGCGCCAACTCTGCGAAGCGAGGCATTGAGGAAAAGTACATCTTTCTTACTTACATACAAACAAATAACGCAAGGCAATTATTTACAAATATTTACATACAGGCAATCGTGTAAGTGTATACATACATACCCACACTCAAGTATACGTATATGTGACGGTGTATATATATACATACAGCATATATATATATATAAATACATGCCTTACGAATAGCAAGGCTGAGCTTCGAACACATCCTGTGTAAGATTCACGAGAAATGCTGCCGAAATAAACTTAAAATTGAATGGGAATCACCCTTGATTGAGGCAAAAATTAAAATTTAATAAAAGAAAATAAACATTATATTCCTCATGTTCTTTGCTTATTTTATATACACAATGGTACGTATTGTCCTGGTGATTCCCAATCATACATATATGTAGATACATGTATTGCGCACATGTATATGCATATATATATAAATATATAAATTTGCACTACGGTATATAAAAATAAAACTACAAAAATGCTTATCAGACATTATATGAATAAACAAAATATCATTCATTAAAAAAATCTTACGCGTATATCGTCAATTCGAAGAAGGGCGGTAACAAAATTTTTAGACCTTTACTGGTTTTTCCGCATCATGAAACGTAGTATTTTTTTTTTATTTTTATATAGTTTTTTTGTTTTTTTTTTTGTTTTTTTGTTTATTTTTTTTTCCTTTTTGGTTACCTAGCAAATACGATCATGCGACAGAGACAAGACTCGCACAGTCTTCACATTCCCCGTCAAATTTTGATAGCACTCTTCTGTTTGAATTATAAGTTTTAATCGAAAACAAAAAGAGTAATATATGTCCATGTGTTGGTGTTCGTGCATAATATTTACAATTATATTACAACGACGTATATAACAATAAACTACAGACAGATTAGGAAACAAAGCAATTTCGTTTGCGTGCACTGAGCAAAAGATTAAAATTTCGCTGATCGATACTTTTTATTTTTTTATTTTTGGCTGTTTGACAGTTCTGTTTAATATTAATTATTATTACTCGATAACAATAATTAACTAGGCAATGAAGCAGCAGTCACGATGTTTAACCTCTACCGGTATAATTTTCATTAAAAATATTTAATATGAGACATTATTAATAAATTTCGAAAGAACTTACTACGAATGTTAAGTTCACTAATTCAGTCAAAGAATTTACATGCGCATTAACTGATTAATCATGTGTAATTAATCAAATTAATATTTCACAAGTTTTATGAAATAATTTGCGAAAATTGCTTTTTAATAGACTGCAATCATTAGTCTCTTTTGTCTGGTGTGAATGATAATGTAAGAATTTGAGTATAATAAACAAATGAAATTGAAATCAATGAAGTATACAAATAAACTTATTTGCATTGTCTGAATTATGAGAACTAATTATATATAAAAATATATACAAAGTAAAAAAACTAAATTACGTTGCATGTAAAAAAATAATATCCTCTTTGTAATTTACAAATAAGATTTAGAATTTATAGGAACTTAAATTTACAAAATTATTCGAAACAAAATTACACTTAAAATAACAGTAAAATGGAAATATACCACTACGAAATGAATGCGTGAATAAAAAAAAAATTAAAAAAATACGTAAACTGTTGGTCCCGTTCGTGAGCATTTGAAATAGTATGAATGAAATTCCTAATGATATTTATTACTTCCATTTTCTAAATTAAATCAAAATATTAATATATAACATCAAAATTTTTACGCGAAAAAAGTTTGATTTAACTATAATTACTAAAATATTGAATATGATATTCTATAAATTGCGCATATCGAATGTTGATCATATATTTAAATTTAACAAAATTATTCTAGAAAAATGTGTAACCATAAAAGAAAGTCTTAAAATTATAAATAATGAATACGCGAATATACATTGCCGGTTTAATTGCTCTCACTCCGATAACGGCAAATTATTAAGTCCTCGTTCAACAATGAATGCTTATCCCGAATTGCATAATTATTATTATGTCATTTAGAGATATACTCCCCATTATTCGGTGTACAATGATTCACATGTTGACGCTTGCGATAAAATAAAACCGAGCGTAAAAAAACGAGAATATAACACTGGGTTTGCCGATAAGATTTGATTATGTTGTATGTGGATACTGACACATACTTCATACTAGTAAAATATCGCGGAGAACATTAGGCATCGAAAGATGGTATACGAGGCATTTCAATTAAAACGTTTCAAATAGAAAACCAAGATTATGAAAAAAAGGATGCGATGTGTACCCATCAAGAATCAAATTTTCGTCTCAAAAAATTAGGTAGAGGTAACTCGTGACACAGTAAGAACCGAACAGCCTGATCAATTGGTATAAAAAGTAAATTCATTTGGTTAAAAGTTTTATCACTTTTCGTATAAACTGTCTACTTAACCTGATGAGCGGCGTCCGGAGAACCGTGGATCAGTGCAAGCAGAACAAAATAGCTGTCCTTTCTCGTCGAACCTGGTTAGCATGCCAGTTCGCGGTCCAGCCGCGGCGACTCTTTTTCTTTTTTATACAATTGTGTACTACTCCAATTCCAGTAGTCATCAAAGTGAGATATTCAACGTTAATAAACAAAAATAGACGCAACTAATTTTGTTTATCCGTGAAGTACTATGATATAAAACACAAATGAAAAATAATAGAAAAAAAAGAGATTTATCTTAAAACAACTTAAACGAAAAATGCGTATTATAAATCAAGGGAAGAAAAAAAAATGAAAAAAAGTGAAACTGTACACTAATTTACAAAACAATTCCATAATCAAATGAGAAGACTGTTACTCTTGAGCATGTTTTACTGTTGGATTTTCCATCCCCGGGCGGCGAACTCGCGCCGAGCTACACTCAGTCTGGATTTTAATCTTAATTGAAGATTCCTGAGTTTCGAATGCTCGTGTTCCCAGTCGCCGCTGTTGTGTTCCAGACTCTTAATGAAGGTGCGCGATTGGCGCAGGATCTCCACCTTGGCCGCCTTCTCGTTGTTCTCAATGGCGGGCACTTGCAAGCGCAAATACTCGAAGTGCGATTTGAGCTGCGAGCGCCGCGTGCGCTCCATGTCGTTGTGGGTGCTTCGCCTCTCCGAGTCGTCGGAGTCGTCGAGGGGCCGTCCGTTGCGGCCGACTTTGCGGACGTAGGGCCGCGTGGGGGCGACCGCGGCGGCGTTCGTGGCCGCGGTCATGGCAGCGTAAGCGGCGCTGGTCATGGTGGAGGTCGGAGCGGACCTCGTTCGTTTGGCTGGCAGGGGTTGTTCGACTATTTGCGCTATCTGAGCGTTGCGTTTGCGTCCCGTCGAGCCTCGAGGACGGCCGCGCGGTCGCGGCTGCGGCTGCGCGCCCTGCATCTGTTGTTGCTGCTTGAGCTGCTGCTGTTGCTGCTGTTTCAGCTGTTTTTGTTGCTTCTGTTTTTGTTGTTTTGTTTTTTCACGTAGCGCATTGTCCATCAGGAGCTGGTACTGTTGTTGTTCGCTGGATTGTGGGTACGTGGGCAGAGTCGCCGTTGGTCGAGGCGCAGGTTTGTCAAACGAAACAACGTCTATTTCTTCTTCTGAAACAAAAGCAATCGAAACATTATGCCGGGTTCCATTTTCGCGCACGAACTTATTCTACAGATAACGGGCTTTCACTCAATTACGTATTTGTCACCGCAAGCCGCGAGATGGCGCCAGTTCGCGCCAACAAACGCGAGCCAGAAAAACACGACGAATTGATAACCCGTATCGCCAAAAAAGACGTTCGGCATTGCGGGCATTGATACATATATATATATATATATATATACACATGTATGTAATTTGTTCAAAGTACCGTGCCGTCGATAAGTGTCCATTATGCAACATTGCGTGTGGCTAAAAATACCGTCGGTTACAAAGTACTAGTACAAATACGGCTGTGTTTGAAACAAATTACGCTGAGAAAAGTGATAAGAGGCTCGCGAGACCCGTGGGATTGGAGCTCTTTCTCCGGTTTCTCCCGAGGGAGCAAAGCTTTTTCGGTCGGCGGCAAAATCGCGGCAAAAAGCGGACACGTATCGCAGGCGCCCGCGTTGGCCAATGACACTCGCACGTCCTTTCCCTTTCACTTGACTTTTAGCTTCTTCTTCCTCGGCCTTTCGTCGGCTCGCGGCGCGCGCGTTCCAGTTACGTTCGGCAATTTTCCGGCTATCGCTCGGCGCTCGCGCGACACGTAACGGGGCCAGACGCGAGCGTGTTGCGTGCGTCCTTCCAGTCGCTTATCGTGAAAGCCGCGCCACCGAGATTGGCTTATCTTTCGTGAAATTCGTACGCATGTCAAAGATGTAATTTCCAGGCCGTTAGCGGCGATCGTAATCAATGCATGGATTTCACATTCCGCGTGTCAAACGCGCATTTTCTTTTTACGAGATCAACCAAGAAAGATAGAAGAAACAAGAAGGGCATTTTTCACTCGGACTCGATCCATCCTTGTCGGTCGCTCTCTCTCGCGGTAACGGTAGATTGCAAGTGGTTTCAGATTATTGGTTGCCGATTTTAAGTACCGCAATTTAGCCGGCCATTAAGACGTCAAGAAAAATGTCAAAGTTCAATTATTTCGAACGATCACGGGTCGTGTCTAAATTTGCAACAAGTTTGCATAAAGTTTGCCGATATTTTGCGATTACACATTCAAATTCAGCGGAGAAACGACTCCTCGGCGTATGATTGCGCTCGCGCTAGCAATTTGCAGGCGGCGGTTAGAAGCTCCGCGTGTTAACGGACACGGCCTCGCGTGCTTTCGGCCGATTATCGGCGCGGCCCCAGCTGGCGCCGGGCGGGCGAGGGCGGAGGCGGAAATCGGCCGCGCGCCACGGCGCAACGAGGAAGACGCTGTCAAATGGAGCGCGGCGAGAAATAGCTCGGCGCGAGCGGCGTCGCGACGCGCCGCGAGCCATCGAACCAGACGCGGCGTCGCGATTGGCCGGCTGCCAGCGGTGCGCCGGCAAAAAGCCTTATAATTCTAATAATAATTCGCGCCGAAAATTGGGTTCATCGATCCTGTCCCACACGAGTGCGATATTACGGTTTTAAAATAATACGCGCGCTGTCTGCCGATCGCGATCCAAACCACCCTTCGGCTCGGCCGATCGGCGCGGCTATTTTTGCCCCAGCGCCGGCGCCCACTCGCCTTTCGCGCGCGAGCCGCATTTCTAATCGCGCATTTCGACGCAACGGAATCGGCGCGTTTTTGCCGCCGATCAATTAACGGTAAACAAAATTGCACGAGCAGCGCGCCGCCGTTTTCGGACGCCGCGGGCGATGACCCGCACGCGCAAAGAGCCGTCGCGACGACGGCGGGCGCCTGGAGGGGTTAAGCGGCGCGATTCGCAACAGCACGTGCAATCGCGTAACTCCGACCTCGGTGGTTGGCGCGCTCCTTTTCCGGGCGTCGGTTTCATTCATCCGAAAGCCGAAATCGGGCGCTCGTCGAATTCAGCGCAACGTCTGCGAGTCGCGCGGCGATTTTGAACGCACCGCGAAGCCATAAATCTCGCCTGAATTCACTCGAACCCTCGCAATCGTCGGCCTCTCGAGTTCAATCCAATTTACAAAATGACCTACATATCAGTCAGCATTTTTTTGCTCCGTTCTTTATTCCCGCGTCGCCGTTCCCAGACCGTGAAACGGCAAAAAAGGTGGTCGGGGCGGCCGAAAGTGTAGCAAACGGGCCCCGAAAAGAAGAATAGGACGCCGGCAAAAAGCGCGCGCGACCTATGCACTCGGCGCTCGCATCTGCTCGGCGACGCTCGCGGGCAAAAGAAAAGTAAAGACGGCCCGTGACCAACTGGCATTTTCCGTGACTCGGTCGCGGCGCCGATCGCTCTCTCACGAGAGCGCGGCTGGCAAAATCAAAATCGGCCGCGTGCGTTTGCGCAACGCACCGATCGAGCCTTTTTTAGCCGCGCGTCCGAAATGCACATCGCAATTCCGCGCCGAGCGTTTTCGCGCGAAAAACGTGCGCCGCGCGGATTCAGGTCAAGCTGTCTATCACGAAACTCTCGATCCGTTTCGCGTCGGCGATGAAGCAACGCTCTCCGTTCGCGCACTTGAATTTACGATGCAGCGTGCGTAGGGGTTTACGCGCGCGCGCCAAACTCGGTGTGGGTGTTGTCGATTCAGACGCCGGAACAATGAATTTTGCGCTATCGACGCATTACGCCTTATGCGGCGCGATTTTTAATTGGCCATCCCGCCCAGACGGGCCAATTAATTACATCGCCGGATCCATAAATCGAATCGCGCGACCGATGGCGGCACGCGCGACAGAAACAATTTTCTTCGCGTCGACCTGTTGTGTTCTATTAGCGAACGCGAGCGCGGAGGGCGCTGCCAAGCATAAAGCACCGGTCGGCCGAATGGATCGAATGTCGCTCGCAGATCCATTATTTGCAGAAGCATTGAGCGCTTGACAATAGGGGGATCCGAAAGATAGAAAGCACCGTTACCGTTTTCGACGACGTTGCACCTTTTTGCCGCGGAGGGAAAAAATTGTCGAAATTAAACGAGTCGCAAGGCAAACACGACGCGAGGAAGAAGAGCGAACAAGCGAAAGGAAATCGAACGCGACGCCGGCGATTAAGCAGCCTCGAATCGGTTTTAAAAGGATAATGGGTTGACGGAAAAAATGATCGACCCGCGGAGTAAATTGCAGACTCGGCCGCTATTTATATCGCTGTAAAATCCTTGCGCATTAGTGGCATAACATCCGCGTCTAGAATACAGCCAGTGTCCTCCCCGCCCCCTCTTTATCTCGTCACGCTCATCGGGAAAATCCGCGGTCGGAGCGTGTCGGTGCGTAAAATGCGATTGTCGCATCGACCAACACGCGGACCGAACAAACGGCCGGGAGTTTGTTTGCCGACGGGGCGAACGCGCGTCAAATCGGCGACAAAAACGCGGCCACGATCGTCCGTTTTGGCCGATCACAATTGGCGATCGATCGCGGCCTACGTGCCGACCGACCGGAAGTCGTTAGCCCGAGCGACGCGTATCGGACAAGGAGCCGGCGCGCGCGCGACAAAGGCGGCGCGCGAAGAAAAGGGACAAAGGAACGGAGAAAAGAAACCGAGAGAGACCGTCGGTTTGAATTTGAAGCGGCAACGCTCGGACTTCGGTACGCCACCGCGCATCGCTCCGTCTCCGTCGCTCCTTTACTCACTCCCCTATGACGCAATTCATTCATCCATTCATTAACGTCGAAAGCGTGGGAGAACCGCCGCCAGATAACAGAACCGTTCACTCGCTCTTTTCTCCTCTTCGTTCCTTCTTTCGCCGCAGCCCCGAGAACCCCGCGTCGCGCGGCGCCGCGCATTTGCATCGGCTTACATTTTCGCAGAACCTTGATTTCGTTTCTAAGCGAGTCCTATTTGTTTATTTGGTCCTTTCTTTTTCTTCGCGCGTCACACCGAGCGCACAATGGCATTGTTCCAACGCGGAAGTTTGCCCGCGAAACGCCATTAACGGCGTCGATCGAAACCCGACCTGTTTCTGTCATCGGTGTGCCGCGTCGCGTTCGCTTTTCATCGGGAAAGTCTGCGATCGATTGACTCGCACTCGGGAGCACGCGAGCAAAAACGCGCCACAAAAAGCCAACTAGACAGCGCCGCTATCGATCGGCATTCGCGCGAGCGCGAGAACGCTCGCGCTTTTCCTGGAAGCGGCGCTTCTGAATGAACGGCGCGTCGGCGGTGATTGTTTGTTGATTCGCGCGCACGGTAGCGCCCGACCGGACCAAACAGCGGACGCGCATTTGACCACAAACAAACAAACGGTCGATCGGCAATCGATAAACAAATCGGGCCGGGCGGTGTTTACTCACGCTCGGCGTGGCGCACCGGCAAAGACTATGGGAAGCGGAGCGGTTTATTCATAGGTCTGAGAGGCGCGCGCGTGACAAAGACGGCAAAAAAGGTAGAAACTCGAAAAGAGCCGAGCAAAAAGCAAAACCGAACGAGAGGAAAAAAAGGTTGCCGAAACTCGTTTGCATTTTGCCGGTTCGACCAGTTGCGAGGAATTTCTGACAGTCATTCTCTCTTACGCGGAATACCCGAGCATTAACTATATATCCCGGCGGGATCTAAATAGCGCGCGCGGCGTGGCGCTATCGGTTCCCAAATAACGCGCGTTATCTGCGCGCGCGAGCCGCGATAAGCGTTGCGTAAAAACGCGAGAGAAAAAGCGCTGATATATCGCCGCGATTTATATTCGCGTAGTTTCCTTGTAATGCAAAAATCGTGCTCGTACGCGGCGACACGCGCGAGCCCCGGCGCTTACGTAAGGAGGATGTTTGCTTTGACGAAGCTAAACGCTGTGGAATATTCACGCGACATTGAAGAAACAGTCGTCGTCGACGCGAAAGCGAATTGTGCAACGCGACTGTCACGTGGACGGGGGCGCGCGGCCAGCGCCGCCTGGCGGCGGGCTCGGCGGCCGGCGCGCAAACCGAACGATCGGCGAATCGAAAGCGACACGATTCGCGGACAAGTTGGCAACGCGCGCGCGAAATCACTCGCAATCGGAGCGATCCGAAAATGAGCGCGGCGCGTTCGGTCGGCGAAAAGGGCCGGCCGCATTCCTCCGAGCATTTAAACCGTGCGCCGAGTGCCGCGCCGGAGCGCGACGGAGACGCCCGAGCGCGGCGTCTCGCTCCGCGCGCCGGCCGGCCGGCGGACCGGCTACCGGTGATGTCATGCGACACGACGGTCGCCGCGGTGACCTTCGGGTTCCCGCGCTTTACGATGGCGCATGCGCGCCGCGCCGCCCCACATACCCGGCGGCTCAAACGCGACGCGCGATATATCAAATTGCCGGACCCAATTCGGTCATCCGCCGCCGCGAAGAAATAATCTTCGCCGACCCTCTTCCTCCTCCTCGGACCGGTTTCTCGATCGCCACGAGATTCCGGTCGATCGAACGCGTCTCGCCGTAACCTTCGGTTCACCGTCGCTCGGCGGCCCGCGAAACGCGCGCCGTGTTTGCGGAACGCGTCGCAATTTGCATTCCTCGGCGACGCGTTCGAGGGGTCGCGTGTCGCGAGGCGCCTCGATCGACGCGTCGCGTCTCCAGGCGCTATCGGTCTCGACCGATCACCGCGATCCGCGCGCGGCCTCAAATTTACGTCTTTATTCGTGCTCCCCACCCCCCTCTCGGTCGCCCTCTCACCTCCGTTTCATTACGAATTCATTCCGTTTGATGGCTATCGCCGAGTTCGTATCAGCGCGTTGCCAAGAAATTTCGCGGAATTTGTTTCGCCGAACTCGAGAAATCGAATTCAACATTGTGAATTCCATTGACGTGAGATCTAATCGGCGCCCTCGCGCGCCTTAATTTATTCGAGCCACCAGGAGTGCCTTCATTGGTCGCGTCATTAAGCTCTTTTCAAATTTCCGATAAAAATTAATTTATTCAAAAGCGAGGTTCGCGCGGCAATCCGTCTTTTGATTACATCTAATCGGTTGACCATTAACTTGCCGATCAAGGCGATTTGTCAAGTGGCGATCAGTTTTCAGGCGCGTTTCGTGACGAACAAATGTATACACGCGCGTGCGCATACATACGTACGATATAGTTATACACTCAATCGCATATTAACCGAACTTGTTCAATTGAAATCGTCAATTCAACATCTGACGCATTTCGCGTACTACGAGAAATACTGTTGATGAAAGAATTCAATTCGCTTATTTATACCTTAACTCGCGCGATTGATTGGCCGCCGGCGGACGACTTGAAAATTTGACGAATTGCTCCCGGTTTAAAGGCTCGCCGAGCCGCTGACAATTGACGTAGGTCGCTCGACAAAACTCGAACACAAAGCGCGGCCGGGTTCCGTGATAAAAAAAATGGATGGCCCGGATATTTTGGTATTGGCCGATACGAATCTCGAGTTCGCGCTCGTCCTGCACCGAGCTCTTGGCAAAGCGCCACCCGATCGAACGAAAATCGTCGCATTGTTATTCCGAAAAGCGCGCAGACTTTGGCGCGGCCGCCGGCATCCCGATGAGCCTCGTTCGCGCGTTGCGTGTTTAATTACGGCGATATTTGTTTGCGAAATATGAGTCATAAGTGGGTCGTTCGTCGACCTGAACCAGAAGATTTTGACATTGATGGCGTGTGCAACTTACCAGAATCGGACGGCGTCTGCACGCCCAAGTTTTCCATCTGCGGATGGAGCAAGCCGCTCTCGGGCGTGTTGAGGTGGTAGCAGTGGTCGTTGAGCGTCGTCTTCCAGTTCTGCTCGGTCTCCGTGAGCGCCGGGCTCGCGCTCTTATCGGACTCCGATCGGGCGTCTTCGCTGAGCATGGAGTCGGGCGACTCGACCATCTTGGTCTCGTCGAAGGCAGTCTCTTCCTCTTTTCTCCTGTCGTTGAGTTGGCTCGTTTTGACGTACGTCCTGATGTGCCTCGGGTCGAGCACCTCGCTCATGGGCACGCAGCAGTCGAGCAGGCTGTCGAAGCACAAGTCGTCGTGCTTGAATAGGTTACCCTGAAAGCAGTCGAGGTCGCCGTCGGAGTCGCTGCTCATTGGCGTGTCTGGACGCAGCGAGTCCCCTTCGGGGCCTTCGAGGAACGGCATGCCGGGGCTGTGCAACTCGGTCAACACCGGCAGCAGCTTCGGTATCAACACGCTCTTACCGGGCGATACCGAGCCGCCGCTGATGAACCTCGATTCAGCCTTCGGGTCTTGCATGCTTTTGTTGTATTCGCGGTGATCGTGGTTCACGCAAAGACCTGTCCACATACAATCGTGGTTCAGATATTCGCACCAAGAGTGCAGGCACTTTAGGCTGCGCACGTGAATAGCCTTGTACCGTGGACAGTAGCAGTGCTCCTCGTCGTCCTCGTCGTCTTCGGCGATGTTGTTAAAGTATTCGTTGAGGAAGTGTACCGGTAGCACGTGCTCGACACTGCCGTGTTTCAATTTCAATTCGGCGAGTCTGGCCTGAATGTACGAATAGTAGTGCTGTATTTCTGAAAGACAAACAAACATCGGTTAGATTCGACTTCCGCATCGGCCGTTCCGATCGATGGCAGACGAAGCCGCGGCAAATGGGACGCGCGTCACGCGATAAGCGACCGCGTTCGCTTAATTACGCCGGGCTCCGTCTCGTCTTATTTATTTTCGGCGGTTCGCACGCACGGCCCGCAGAGGTCGTTCCCGTCGTGCGACCCGCTCGCCCGTAAAAACGCGAGAGCGCAGAAAAACAATGACGCATTATCCTGCAGGAACCCCTGCTCGAAATGCCTCGGCTTCTTTCCCCAGAAGCAGGCTGCTTCTTTTTACGTCCCTCGGTCGAAATGCACACAAAAGACGCGGGGATCGCCGCCTCGCTCAACCAGAGAAAGGACGAGGCGGCGCGCGGAGGGGGGGGGGGCCGGCGGAGACGCGCACCAAGAAACGTACGTTTGTCGATTTGGCGCGCGCAGACCGGGCCAAATTTTTAATTGCGACATTAGCATCACAATGTTCGCCGGGGAGAACGAAAGGGAACGTTGGGCCGATTGTAATTGCGCGCGCGCGAGCGCACGACCGCGTCTCCCGTCTTTGTTTTCTTGGGCCGTGCGATTTTGACGCATCCTCGCGGCGAACCGGGTCGAGTGATTTATTGCGCTCGTAATTACGCTCTGTCCTTGTTCAGCCACTCCAACTGTCAAAAATCGGCTTGCGGGTGGCGACGGATTAGTGGGCGCGGGTCAGTAGGTCGCGCGCGATTTTACGCACACTCGACCGAAAGGGAAAGCGCCTGAGTTTCCGCGCCGAAAAGTGCCACTGCGACTTGACAACCGTAAATTTGCATCGCAGGCACTTTTACGGCGCCCCGATATTCTGATCAAAATATAGGTATGCCGTTTATATAATTCAATTAATTACGATTTTGCGACCGAAAAATTTCGCGCGACTGTCAGTGGAAAGCGCGCGCGGTGTACAGACGGACGTGTTTCGCGGCAAAATCGCAGACTGATTTCCGACGAGTGAGCGCGAGTCGAACAAAAGTTGACCTACGCCAATGCCGCCTTTTCAAACCGCCGCAAAAAAAAAACCAAAATTCGATCGTGATTTGCGAAGGCAAACGGCGCCAAGCGCGAACGTTCGCGCCTTTTTTTGTCGAACGCGGCGGGCGACGAAAATCTCACCATTTTACGCAACTCGGTTCAATAGGTCAATTGCAAAAAGAGCGTCATCCAATTCGGCTGAATTGGGCAAAAAAATGAGATTGAATAGAAACTAATTTCCCAGAAATTAGTGCAGTCGAACTTGAAAAAGCGGGCGAGTGTAAACAATTTGAGGGACGACTGTGTTTTGTTTATTAATGCGGAGGTTTATAAACAAACCCGCGGTCGATGTGGCGGCGCTCGCCGAAACACCGATTCACTTTTCGTTCAGTCGCGAATGACGAGCGCTCTCGTCTCTCGCAAACTTTCCACGCCGAATCGACTTGCCGCGCGGCACGCGCGAAATCGAACAATCTATCGAGTGTCTCTTTTCTCGCGAGACGGACGCGCGCGTATCACGCCGTCCTCTTCGCACTCGTGGGCTGCCCACGCGTGTAACGAATAGAAACCGATATCTACTTTCGCCGCGAATTATCCTTTTCCCGTTGGATGCGGGGGACGGGACGAAAGCCCGCGGAAAGGGTTCGACGAATTCGGTCCCAAACAAAGTGCCGAGGAAAATTCGCGGAAAAAAGTTGACCAAACGAGATGCCGCGGAATTCGGGCGTCGTTTTAAAACGGTAAAAAAGTAATAAATTGGAGGAAAAAACGCTACAATCGACAGGGGACGATTGTGAAAAAGTTGTTATGATTCGCATTGTTTTCAAAACTGACAGCCGTGTTTACAAATTAAACGTCATGGTAGTTTTGCCGCGATTGACACTTCGGGTGCGAGAAAAGTTTATTTTTGAATCGTTTTTTTTCGCACTCGGCAGGCCGAAGGCGCGCTTGTCGCGGTTTTATCGAAGCTTCTCAATGTCAGGTTCGCGTTGGCGGATGGACGAAACGGACAGCTGTGTAAGACGATGACAACGACGACGAGAAAAAAAGAAAAAAAACAAACAGCGTAAACGAAGAAAGATTCTCCGTAAACGGAGAAAGGGGGGGGGGGCGGCGGCGGCGGCGGCAAAGAGATGGCGAATCCGCGTCGAGTGTAACGTTGACGGATTGCGCACAATAATGCAACCAAAGTTGATCGCGCTGTCAACAACGCGAGAAACAAAACAAACTTCAACAGATGCCTCGCGATCGACGGCGATCCATCCGCTTTAAAAGGATCGATGACGCGGGAGGGCGCGCGCGAATAAGTGACGTGCAGGCACGGCATCTATTCGTCTCGACGGCGTCGCGTTACGCGTCAGCGTAATTCCCACGAACGAAACGGCGCGCGATCAAAACGCTGACGGGAGTGCGCTAAAATCAAATAAATTGTCAGCACGACGACATACCTGTTTTTCCGTCTCTGAGTATACTGAGGCAATCCAATTCGTATAAATAATCCATTTGGAAGAGCGTATTCAAATCACTCGCGGCACTTTGCACTAACAAAGGTGACACAAGGGTGTCATCTTGTTGCACTGGTGACACTTCCGAAGCTTGAGGAACATCGTCGGACTTATTTTCTGTAACGATACTTTCTTCAGCGATATTTTCAGCTACGATGTTTTCTCCACAACCGGCACTGTACAAGTCTGAATACACATCGCCGCTTGACATACTGCTTCGATGACGACGGTACGCGAGTTGCGCGAACTTTAAATAAGCAGAACGCGCGGCGACGCGGCAAACCAATCAATTGGCTGCCGATGCGAGTCGCCGACGAGTGTTCGTAAAATTCAAATAACTGCTTCGGACGCGTAACACTATCGATAATGAACAGGAACTAATCATCGTCTCGTTTATAGTGCGCGACAAGAGTTCGCAACCGGCTGCGAACTAAGGGCCGAGAACAAACGATGCGTCCAATTCGAGCTGACTGCGACGACTGCGCTGAACTATCGGTGCGCCGGCGGTTCCTCGAGTCTCGAGCGAGCATACACCAGCGCCACCCTTAGCCCCGGCCGGCCGGCGTCAGGGCCGTAGCGACCAATGGCCGGGCGCCCGGCCACCGGCTTTCGCTCCTCATTGGCCACGTACGGTTTTTCGATTTTGGGGGCATACAAATTTTCTTATCTCCGACTCGCCTGGCAACTGCGCTGCATTTTCCGGGCCGGCGGGGGAGGGCCAAATTTCAGACTTTTGGCCCGCCTCTTTTGCTTTTTCATTTTCCCTCGTGCGATTCCGTCAAATTCCGAAACTCTTCGTCTCGTTCAAATTCTGAGAAACAACAATTCATGTATTAACAATTTTGGTTAATCCGCCCGGAGAGCCGAGTGTTTTCAAAGTGAAAGTTTTTTAAACAAAAACTCAGTTTTGTCAGTTTTGTTATCTGATGAACTGCGAGCTTGTTATACGCAGTTTTCGTTTCAAACAAATTCTTCGAAAAAAGAGACTATTTTTTGGTCGTAAAGATCGATTCGGTGATTCAAAAACACGTCTTAAGTGTTGGTGAGTGCGTAAGTTGCGACCAACAACAACAACATTAAATGCATCAACAATCAATAAACAATCGGATTGTTTGTGTTGGAAATAAAAAATGCGATCGCGGCAACCAAAATAAAAGCGCGGTCGGCAATTTAAATTCAAATACGATTAGGCGCGTTGAACAATTGTAATAAAGAATGCTTTTTGTTGATCATCTTTCGTAATTCAATTCACGCGACTCATTAATTTCGCTCGAATATTAATAATATGTTGTTTAAGCATATTACGAAATCGAGCTCTAATACATTGTTACGAAGTCTGTTCGGTAATTAAATGCATTTTTCAAAGCGATAACGCGCGTCTCGTACGGATAGCGTTTTCAGTGAAAATTGACATCGCTTAATCGATGCCACGATGCTTTCAGTGTAAACCATTTAGGCGTCGATTAAGCTTCGCCATTAAACAAACGCAGCCTTTTTGAATTCGATTGCGATCGGAAAGTCGAGTCGCGCGCGCGGTAAAACGTTCATTTGAAATCCGATTCGAGCGGGATATGGCGCTTTCCGATCGCAAATTCAAAATTCAAAAGAAAAAAAATTTTCATTTAAAGTTCACTTCAGTACTTCAATTACGTATACGACTAGTGCGTCGATTGTTGCTAATGCTTTTCGGGATTTTGAACCCGGTTTGAATGTCATTTTTAATCAACCGATCATTACGATGCGTTTCGACGAATCGACGCAAGTGACGTATCGGTCAAAGTCCAAAGGTTTTCCTAATCTTCGGATTATACGGTTTCGGAAAACTTATCCTCGATTTATGCGTATTCGCTAGCTTCGAGGTTAATCTGTGTCGCCGAATATTTATTTAGGTCAAAGTTCCTTCCTAGATTTAGGTGACAGAGGTATGTCGTTGTTATCAGAGGATCATCTATGACTCAGATCCAGATATTAGATTTCACTTTTTACAGTGAAATTTCCTCGATGCAGTTAAGGCCCTTTGATTGCCTGCCTCAAATGTTCAAAATCTGAACGCTAATAATTTGTTTGACGCGCGTAAATTGGCCGACTGTAATTCGGACATTTTGAAATTCTTGACGGTTTCGTAATACGCGAAAAATAAAATGTTTAATCGTCGAGAAATAGATTAATTCGGGTGACATAACCGAATTCTTAAAATAATACGAAATATGATAAGATGTGTTTTTGTTGTAAATTAACATCTGACGATGTGAGAATTACATACATACAGATTGCCGAACGGAGCTGAAATTTTGATCGTTTCATTTACGTCAAATTTTAATCGAAAGACGGGCCCTTCTTCTAATTATTACTTTGAAAATTTAATTGCAATCATACTTAAATTTATGGTTTAATATATCACACTGGATAAACTATTTTTGGTTATACAACTAAAAAACAAAAACATATTTGTATCTGAAATTAAATCGAATAACGACAAGAAATGTATTATTTTAACAATAGTAATCTTGTATGAAAATCCATTTTAAACGAATTATTAATAAACTGTATATAAGAATAATTTTTTGATATTTGAAAAACTGATTGAAAAACTGAATTAAATCGAAACATACGTTTGTTGCTTCTTTCTTTTATTTTCTTCCGTCTTTCTTTTTGAGTAAAAAATGTCTCAATGTTTAATAAAATTGTATATAAAAATGTAAATTGTGCGTAACTAATTTCTCCGGATTATCAAAAGTTAATTGGCATTAATGAACTGCGAATAAATAATGCATCATTTATATTCGCAAATATACTCCATAAATTTTGAGAGCATGCACTGATCACGTGAACTCCACGTGAGGATCGGCGGCCACAGTCACAAAATCGTTCCGGGGCTTTCAGTACAGTAAAACCATTTATTATTCGAGAAAATTTGTTTCGAAACATCGTACTCTAGTTCTATGCACCTTTTGAACAGTCGTGATAAAGTATTATTGAAATTTCAGTAAATTATCATTGATAATAAATAACTTGAATCTATCAAATGATTTAATTAAAAGTGATCACGAAAATTGAAGTAATTACGAAATATTTTGAATTTTAAATCACGCAAGAATCGTATATAACAAATGTTGATTATAATTTAAAAACGACTAATAAGTTCCTAGTAATATTGATATTAAGTGAAAGTTTTATCAAATATTCAAATGAATAATATAAAAAGAGATAAACTAAACTATAAATTGAAACTAGAAACGAATATTTATTTATCTTCTGACCCAGGTAAGAAACAATTGTTCGTTGGTATCTTTCGTTTACGCATGAAACTGCCTTGAGTACATGAAGGAATCTTTAAAGGGTTTTTCCCGGAAACCAGATGTTATAGGCTTTACTGACTTAATTTATAGAAGAAAATCATTGGGTTTTATGGTGTTCAATTGTATTCAATTATGGGCTTTGAAACAAAGACAGATAAGTAGATAAGGTCTACTGTATTGGCTTAGGTCTTGCTTCAAATCATTTACCTAAGTTGACAATCATATAGTCGGAGTAATAAATTTTAAAATTCAATATATGTCAAAAACCCAAACTACGTGTAAAAGAATGAAACTGGTATGCATTTTCCAAATTTTACTCAAACACTCAATTTTAACAAATACTCATCATTATTTTTACAGATTCAACTTATAAATTCCCGTATATAATGA
>JABFQC010000177.1:0-34124 GCA_022817085.1 Psilanteris sp. ZL-2020
GCTTAAAAATATACAATGAGATGAGTATACTGTAATTTAAATTTATAAATTTATATATATTACTTATAAAAAATGCAATATCAGATATTTACTTTTTTCACAGATAAATTTAAAATATTTTTAATTATGGGTAATCCAATGTTTTAATATTGCGTAAATTTTAAAATACATATAAATTAATCAGTGTTCAAAAAAAAGTAAGATGATTAGAAAAATATATTATATATATATAAATTTATATAAACAAATTCTCATTTCTGAACAAATTATATATTAAATAAAAGCAGAAACCATTAAAGTGTATTAAAAATTTCCATAATTTAGTATCATATATTACGATATTAGTTTTAAATATCATATTACGTCATCGTAACAAAAGATGATTTTATTTTAAATATCTGAGATTTTACTGCAATTTATTAAGATTTTAAGGTTTAAAATCGATACTGTTTATATTTATATTTCTGCAAAGTATGCCATGATCCTCAACACAGTAAATTTAATATTTATTATGGAAATTTTTAATATATGTACGTGGGTGTTTAAAACATATATTTACCATATTTAACAAACATACGTTTCTCATTTCAGATGGTACAAGTTCATTGAAGGAACATCAAGACGTCAACCTGTGACACTCAATGAACGCGTACGTCAGGTTAGCGGAACCCTTATTATTCGAGAAGCCCGGGTTGAAGATTCTGGAAAATATTTGTGCATCGTAAACAATTCAGTCGGTGGTGAAAGCGTTGAAACTGTTTTAACCGTAACGGCTCCATTGGAAGCAGAAATCGAACCAAGTACTCAAACCATCGACTTTGGCAGACCTGCAACATTGACATGCAATATTAAAGGAAATCCCATTAAAACCATTTCCTGGTTAAAAGATGGAAAACAACTTGGACATGAAGAAACTGTATTAAGAATTGAAAGCGTCAAAAAAGAAGATAAAGGAATGTATCAATGTTTCATTAGAAACGATCAAGAAAGTGCTCAAGCAACTGCAGAATTGAAACTTGGAGGAAGATGTGAGTTTGTGATTTAGACGTTTTTGTAATATAACCTATACAATTTTTAATTTTGATTATTCGGTACATACTTTTAAAGTTAGGAACGTTTGAACAATTACTGAATAAACTTTTTTTTGTTATCAGTTGAACCACCTCAAATTCGTCAAGCTTTCCACGAAGAAACTCTTCAACCGGGTCCAAGCGTATTCTTAAAATGCGTAGCAAGTGGTAATCCAACTCCTGAAATCACTTGGGAACTGGATGGTAAACGGTTATCAAACACAGATAGGCTGCAAGTCGGACAGTATGTTACGGTTAATGGTGATGTCGTCTCGAATCTCAATATTTCTAGTATTCACACTAATGACGGTGGATTATATAAGTGTATTGCTTCATCGAAGGTATGTTAAAAATTAGGTATATATATAATTATAGTATAATATTACTTATATTCCAAATATAACAAGGTAAATATAATTAATCGGGCGTGACCTAAAGTTTTTGGGTAATAATTAGAATTTGTTTTTAAATTTTGATTTTTTAATTGTATAATCTATATACTAAATTATAATTTTTTCATAACTATTTACATTAGTATTTTAATGACTATCGCCCGATTTCATTTATATCTTCCTTTTTTCAAGGATATGCCAGTATCAGTTATTTTAAAGCCATTTTTAGATGGTCAAAATATAACTTTTTCCATATCTACTTTAATTGAATCTAGATTACGTTTGCGGTGCATTTGCATAATAGAAATGACTATATTAGTGGTTTTAAAGCCATTTTTAGACTACATTTGTCCATATTCTTCGATTTCATCAAAAATGGCCAAATTTCGATTCACGTCAATTTTCATTATTTTAATCAAAATCAGATTTCATTCCACTTTTAATACCGAAAATTGTCTTATCTGTTGATATTAAGCGTTTTTGAACGATTTTGTGAAGATTCATTTTTCAATGAATTTTCGATTTTTTTGAAGGGGTATAGTCGTGGATTTTGGCAAAAATGGTCAAAAAATGACTTTTTTCAAATCGACTTGTATTGAATCTAGATTATGTTTGCGGTGCATTTGCATAATAGAAATGCCTATATTAGTGGTTTTAAAGCCATTTTTAGACTACATTTGTTCATTTTCTTCGATTTCATCAAAAATGGCCAAATTTCATTAGATTCGAATTTCCTCGATTTTAATAGAAATAAATAATTATATATATATTTATATATATAAATACGAATATCTCAATAATAAATTAAAACTGACATTACATGTAGTCATCAATTTCAAAACTTTTAAAAAAAAGATACCAGCTTTGATCCGTATGGACGGTGTATGTTCCTAAGTAAGTGGTTTAATTATTATTAATTGTTGACATACATATGTATGTATGCATAGAGAAATTAATAAATGTATTTTCACACAAATATCTTAACGGTTAAGAATTATTTCATTGTTTTATTTTAATGTCATGTAGGTGGGATCAGCTGAACATTCTGCTCGTTTGAATGTCTATGGACTACCCTTCATTCGTCATATGGACAAGAAAGCGATTGTTGCTGGTGAAACTCTTAGAGTAACGTGTCCAGTCGCAGGTTATCCTATTGAAAGCATCGTTTGGGAACGAGAATCCCGCACACTCCCAATTAATCGCAAACAAAAGGTCTTTCCGAATGGAACTCTTATCATCGAGAATGTTGAACGTCAAAGTGATCAAGCTACTTACACCTGTGTTGCTCGCAACGCTCATGGATACAGTGCAAGAGGAACTCTAGAAGTACAAGTAATGGGTAAGTTACGAATTTGTTTACAGGATTTTATTTTAATTTTAAGGATATTATTAATATATTATGCAAACCATGAAAAAAACATGTTATCAGATGATTTTAATGCTCATGATTTAAGTTAACAGATAGTATGTCCTTATTTCATCTGAACTAACATTTTTTTTCAAATGTAATAAAGTAGCTTCTTCCTTTGCTGTATTCAGTGAAAAAGTTATACTTTTTTTGAATCTTCATTGAAATAAGCTATTTTTATTGTATGCGTTGATAATATGATATAAAATTCTTATATATATATTTTAAGATAACTATTATTTATTTAGTAATTTCAAATATATAACAACAATTTTTATGATAAAAGAAAGTTTTAAATAAGAAGTTAAGCATTTTCAAATTAAAAATTAATGCTTTTAGCTTTTACTTTGTATTGAAACTTGCTAAATTATTACTTTTCAAGCGTATATATAAGTATCACATTTAGAATATTTAAAATTTTATCACATAAAATTAAAGAAATTGTTCAACTGTGTAAAATATAAAAAAAAGCTTTAAAATAATATGACCATTTTAAGACAGATTTATTAATTGATAACAAATAAATGTACAATAATAATTTTTGTGAATATTTTGTGCAACCTTTTTAAAATAAAAGTATCATGAGTTATGTTTTATGGGTTTATAATTTTAATTTACATAAACATACTAAATTTGAAATTACTACATATTTTTATCAATCTAATAAGATGGATATATTTTGCTTAACATTGTATGTAACGATTGAAATTGAAATTATATATAATTGAAATTAATATAATACAACAGAATATTAAATAATCCAAATATTATAATATAGAATAATTTAATTTATGTAACATACATGCAATAGGTAAAATATATACATTATACTATTTACTAAATTTAGTTCAAAGTGATATAGTGGTTTGAAACGCAAATAAGTAAAAGAAGTTTGTAAAACTGAACATAATTTAATATTATCAACAAAGTACAAACCATATAATTTTAACAATTCAAACCACTATACCTCGACCAAATAACGCCAATTATTTTCAGGAAATGTATTACATTTGAAAAATTATTAATATTATAATATATAATATTAATAATAATAATTATTAATATTAATATTAATTACGCTAATATATAGGAACTGATTTATAAACTATCGTATGAGTGGAAATCGGTGTAAAAAATTACACATTGATAATTAGTTGCCTGTCTTCTGGCATACCGATTATTAAGTCCACAACTTCCATTACTCTTTAGCATTACGACTTACAGCTCTGTTTCAACGGATTATAGTCATGCTAAATCTGGAGCGTACGAAACAGCAGTTACATATTTATTAACAATTATGTTTATTTGACACGGAAGTTGGTATGGCGGTGGTTGACGATAAATGGTCTGTTCCTTCGATCAGAGTGATTTTGTCCTTAACTTGGTTATTAGTTAGCTCGATCTCGTCGACGCAAGATCGATTATTCTGACTATTGTCTACGCATGTTGCGATTCTCCTTTAGTGCCACCTACAGTGCAACCATTCGCGTTTACGAAGCTGCCAATGAATGCCGGTGAGTTTGCGAATCTGCAGTGCATCGTGCCGACTGGAGATTTACCTTTGAAGATAAAATGGACGTATCCGGGAGTGAAGATGGGCGGCGCGTCAGGAGTACTCGTTAAAAAAGTCGCGGATCGTATATACATGCTCATGATATCTGTGGTTATGGCTAGGCACGCTGGGGAGTATACTTGTACAGCCGAAAATGCTGCTGGATCGTCATCGCATACGGCCTTGCTCAACGTAAACGGTTCGCTCATTCACGAACTTGCACTCACCCTTCAACCTCCTGAAATCCCATCCCAAAATCATTGTCGTTATCTTTATATCGTTTAGATGACAGAATGACTAAAATGTTATCCTCGTTTTGTCTGCATATATCAGAGACAATGTTGAAGTATGTAATGACAAATGCATTGTTTGTGTTTACAATCTGCTTCTCGCATTCGCCCAGTTGGACCGCAATTGCAACCAATTTCTTTCAATGTCGAGAAGGCGAACGAAGGGGATTCGGTATCTGCGACGTGTTCCGTGTTAAAGGGCGACCTCCCAATGGACATTTCGTGGGCTTTCAATGGCACGCCAATTGATGTCTCGCGGATGTTAGAAATCAGTGTTATAAAGATCAAAAGACTCACGAGTCTGCTAAACATAGATGGCGTTACTGAACGACACGCTGGGGAATATACTTGCTTCGCGTCAAATGCCGCTGGAGCCGTTAGTCAGTCTACTACTTTGTCTATTAATGGTACACTTGATGCAGCTGTTGATTAACGATGGTCGTTGGTTTGCATTTGTAGGATTTAAAATTAGATACTTGCAGTTGAGTTCGTTCGACTGGTGTCGATGTGCTGGGATCGAATATTTTTGTAATTGGCTGTATTTCTGTTTAATCAAAAGAATCATATTTAAAATGTGGATGTCATTAATTAATATTGCTTGTATTTTTATGAAAAACTTTCTCATAAATTAATGTTTTCGTCAATGTTTATTGTGTATATTTTATAAATATATATTTATTATTATTTATAATTATTTTACAGTATATAATTTATCATTATATACATTAACATCAATATCAACTTTTGTATATATAAAATTAGTAACAGAATGTATTTATTTTTATACAAATTTTTTATTTTAATATTTGTCCACCCCTTTAATATAGTTACTCATGCACAATTAAAATCTTTTTTTAATCGGAATGTCTTTGCATTTCTTGTCCTAAGTTGCTCCCCAGGTTCTGCAGTTTACATTCGGAGACGAACCAGCAAATTCGGGTGATTTAGTAACGGTAACGTGTTCAGCAATTAAGGGTGATACGCCAATAGAATTATCATGGGCATTTAATGGAATGCTAATCGAAAACAATCAAGAAGCGGATGTTGTGATTGCGAGTACTAATAAGAAAAATAGCGTTTTGACTATCGAATCGGTCGCAGCACGTCACGCCGGCGAATATACTTGTACCGCCTCTAATCACGCAGGAGCAATGAGCCGATCGGCTGTTTTATCCGTAAATGGTAGCGAATTTCGTTTTTCTGCATCAGCTATTGTTTATAGTAGTAATCTTAAAATATCTACACTCACATCAAATCCAGACACCATACTTTGCTACTATTCCTTAATAATACCATATTTTGCTACATATTGTTTTTGTCATTGCTATTTCGAAGTTGAAACAGTAATTTCTTCTTTTATGAAACAAACAATGAAGTTTTTTAGGGTACGTTCTTAGCAATCTTCATCGCTAGGGTTCTCGACCATAATATTTTCGGCAAATTATATTTTTAAAAACTTGTATTCATATTCTGGTTCCGTTTATAGATCATTTATTATAATTCATAAATTATGTTGTCAAATGAAACTATTAATCATGTTTTGTGAATATTTTGTATTTTGGAATTTTAGTTATTTAATTTAATTACTTATTATTTGCCAGTATTATTTATAATTTTAAAAACCTTTTGAAAGTTATTAATATATTATTTTAGTGATAATGAATAACATTTGTAAGTATATATAAACGTCATAATTCATTTATGAGTCAAAATGATCAGAGTATTGTTAAAAGCACATTTACATGTAAAAAGTTTGTCTTAAAATTTGTCGTCAAAATTGTATATAAAATTATGTCTTTTCATTCTTGTTTGCAATCAATAATATTTATAAACAAAAAAAAATACCAAACAATGTTCTAGAATCATCAAAGTATAATTAAAATTCAATATAAAGTGAAAGTTTATTTGTACACGCAGTTCCGCCGCAAGTACTTCAATTCTCGTTTGGCGATGATCCTCTTAATTCCGGGGAGATGCTCTCGATATCCTGTTCAATAATTAAGGGCGATTCCCCGGTAAGGTTGACATGGACGTTTAACGATGAGCCGATCGAATCGCCCGAAATAAATATCGATATTAAGAAAACCGTCAGCTTTTTGAGCATAGACCGTGTTACGGCAAAACACGCCGGAAGATACAAATGCATTGCTAAGAATGTGGCTGGATCAGATAGCCACGAAGCTATCCTTTCGGTCAATGGTAGAACACAGTTTTTGATATTTATACCTACGTATATGCACATTGGCTTTATCGTATTGAACGAGCTTTCTATTCTACTACGAATTAATGTTGTATTAATAAATAACTGTTCTTGCTGATGTAGTTACCAATATTTTGTTCTTGTTTCGGGGATCTGACAGTTAACGATTGACGTACTTATAAATAATAATACTTTTATTTTAAATCCACGTTATCAGATCCCCTTAAAAATTTGGATTTCCTGTGACTCTTAAAGGTAAACGTAGTATAAATATCTGAATCCGCAAATACCAATAGATCTGTGCTTTGTTTAGCCAGGAAACAACATTGAGACAAATGCTATGTGTCAGAATTGTATATAAAAAGTGTATTTGATTTGATCTATATATATATATACATACATATATTTTTTTTTGTACAAATTTGTGTAAACAGCAGCGTCAAAACCTCGTATCGAAATTTGATACACCTCTGCCTAAATTTACTCAACATCATTAATTATCATACATATACATATAATTATTTAATTATACTTATATCCATTCCCGTTTGATTGCACACAGGTGTACTATACTATTATCACTGATGCTTTTGTTTTGATTAATTCTCTAATAAACCGGTATTGTCAGTTGCCCCACGTATAGCGTCATTCATAGTTGCGGACACTGCCGTCAATACAGGAGATTCGGTGTCAGTTGTCTGCACAATTGTCAGCGGCGATTCTCCATTGGAAATTAGTTGGGCGTTGAACGACGCCGCAATTAAAAGTAACCATCCTGAAATACATATTATGAATAACAAACGAAGCAGTTTTCTTTCGATTGATTCTGTTAGCCAACGCCACGCGGGCGCTTATACGTGTGTCGCGTCGAACGCGGCAGGATCCACCAGTTACACAGCAGATCTTATGGTTAACGGTACTTCAAAGTATACAATTAATCGATATTTAACCCGCTTTACAATCCTTGACTTCAATCCTCATGTTATCCTAAAATTTACGATTACGACCAATTTGCGTTAGGTTTGTCTGATTACACTTTTTACTATTCAATAGTTCCTGTACTGAATCAGGTCAAGAGAATCGGTGGTCAATTCATGCTCCAACGGTTTCTAACACTCGGTCCATAACCATAACCATGATAAACGTAAAAGGATAATAAATAGGTCCTTGTTTCAAATCGGCTGACCTAGAATTTGAAATTTGAAAGACCCCCGTTTTCTTCTTCACCGTGACGAGTTATGTGCCTTCTGTTATTCAGTACCCCCGCGGATCGCGCCTTTCGAAATAGCAGACAAGGCCGTGAACTCCGGGGATTCCGTATCCGCTGTTTGCACCGTTGTTAACGGGGACTCCCCGTTAGAAATCAGTTGGGCATTCAACGACGCGCCCATCCAGAAGAACCATCGCGACATCACCGTCGTCATCAGTAGACGGAATAGCGTGCTGTCGATTGACTCTGTGAGTCAGAAACACGCTGGTGCTTACACTTGCGTGGCTTCCAACAGTGCGGGATCCACCAGTTTCACCTCGCAGCTCACGGTTAATGGTACGATTAAGATTTGCAACTGCCTTTTTCGTATTACCCAACTATAGTTTGTTACAACCGCATAACCCAGCCCACGCGTTTACGATCGGTCTTGGTTTTGCTTTAGTTTGAACTTTGTTTGATCCGCGAAGTCCAATCGACTCTGGTGAGGTGAACCGTCAGTTCGATATCTTCACGAATGAAAGTCATTAACCAAGCCACGCTCAGTAGGATCTAATCCCACGGATCTCACGATGGGATGGAACCCCATGATGAGGAAACACCGCTCGCTGCTGTTCGTCCGATAGCTTGTTTATTATCACCCTAAACAGAGCACTAATTTGTTACGTTGGTTACAGTTTCTCCGCAGATATTGCCATTCACGATCGTGGAAGAGCCAGCGAATTCGGGCGAGTCGATTTCGGTGGTTTGCTCGATAACCAAGGGGGACCTGCCCATCGAGATAAGCTGGGCTTTCAATGACGCGCCCATTTCCCTCGACCACCCTGACATAAATATCGTCGCGACCACCAAGAAAAACAGCATCCTTAGCATCGAATCGGTTGGCGCAAAGCACGCCGGTACTTACACGTGCCTGGCATCCAACAAAGCCGGAGCTACGAGCCATTCGTCGATCCTGGCAGTGAATGGTACAAGCCAATTGTTGGACAATGCCTGCGTTTGCTTCCGAATCTTTGTCACTTACTAACTGTCTTGCTAATTGTTCCCTTGTATCCTTATCCTTTGGTTCGGGCCGACTGAGTTGACGAGGGAGAACGCGCGATCAGCTCGCAACACCCGATGCATTTAACCGTTCGCTGTCTTCGTACCAACTTCCAGAAGTATTTGCGAAACGCGTCTGAACGGCGCCAAGGTAGATCGTTCGGACCACGTAAGTTGTTACTAATCAAATGTCTGTTTAGTGGCTCCGCAGATAAGTTCGTTTTCGATGAGTGACGGTCCAGCGAATTGGGGAGACACGGTGTCCGCCACTTGTACGATCGTAAAGGGCGACTTCCCAATGAAAATCGTCTGGTTGTTTAACGGCGAGGGGCTTGGTGCGAAAAACTCGGACGTTACGGTGACTCGAATTAATAAGCATATGAGCGCGATCAGTATCGAATCCGTGACAGCCAGACACGCGGGTGAATACACTTGCGTGGCAACGAACCGGGCAGGCAGCGTTCGCCAAACGACCGTTTTAGCTGTGAATGGTACAGCACATCAACTAACGCCTGTTTTTCTCACCTTTATTATTGTACACGAGTATGGAGCATCACCTTTCCTCTATTTTTGTGTATTATGTGTTCCAAAAGCTCTGCTTCAGGTTTTTCTTTTTCTTTGTTCTTGTTTTGTAAATTATTATTATATCATTAAACACACGCCACGTCGTCAGCCGTTCACGCCAAACCGGAGGGAAGTGCGCTCGTCTCTCAGGTTGTCGTCTCGCGCGTCATCGCCATTCACGTCACGCTTTTGTTTTGTTGCCCACAGTCGCGCCGCAGATTGTCCCGTTTACGTTCGGCGACGAACCTGCCAATTCGGGCGAGTCGATGTCCGCGACGTGTTCCGTCTCGAAGGGCGACCTCCCTTTAGAAATCTTTTGGGCCTTCAATGGCGAATTGTTGAACGAACGGGAGAATCCCGACCTGACCATATCCACGAGTAAGCGTTTAAGCGTGCTGCAAATCGAAGCCGTCGCAGCGAGGCACGCCGGGGAGTACACCTGCACAGCCGCGAATAAAGCCGGAGCCACCAGTCGCGTGGTCACGCTTACGGTTAATGGTAAATCCAAGACCAGACACTGCCACGCCAACCAATCACCCAATTCTTCCTGAAATAAGAAAAAAAACTACTTTATATCACTATTATTATTAGTATTATTATTATTATTATTTCCGAATCCACATCCCTTAGGATCAGGCCAATGATCCGCGACCGTTCTGCAATTTTGTATTCACTTTCATTACAATCGACCGGGCGACTCGACCCGGTGCTTGTCATCCATTCTCTAGCCAAATCGTGACTTGCAGTTTTACCACAAATACTGCCATTCTCGTTCGGCGAGGAGCCGGCGAACTGGGGCGAGGTGGTCACAGCAGTTTGCACGATCGTGAAGGGAGATCTGCCAATTGACATCTCGTGGTCGTTCAATGGGCGAACGGTGAACGCCGACAATCGTAGGGGCATCGCGATCACGAACACCAATTCACGCGTCAGTCTGATGACCATTGAGGCCGCTAGCGCGAGCCACGCAGGGGAATATACGTGCACAGCATCGAACGCTGCCGGATCGACGAGTTACCTCGCGACGCTGGCTGGCCATGGTACCTACTAGCCGTCCTACAAGATCGTTTGCCACAATAACCACCTCGGATTTTTGGCTTTGATTGAACCGCTTGTATTAATGCCTTGTGTTAATCGCTGCACACTCTAGTCGCTGCCATGTCGTTCATCGCTGACGTTCCTTCAGTACTTTTAATAACAATTTCGCGACATTTAGGTCGGTGCAACCTTTGACGTAAGACAGAAACAGCAATGGAAGACAGACGAGGCGTTCGCCAAAATGGCGAACAAGCTTTAATTACTCGGGCGGATTTGGATCCGCTCCTGTGAGTGACCGAATTGTAACGCAAATTTGACGATTCTGTTTTGTTAGGCTCGGTCGTTGTTGTAAATAATATTGATGCTAGTTTGAATTGAATGTTTCACGCTGTCACAGTGGCCCCGCAAATTGCACAATTTAGCTTCGGGGACGAACCGATAAATGCCGGAGATATGACGACGGTGAATTGCGCCGCCACAAAGGGTGACCTTCCTCTAGAAATATCGTGGATGTTTGATGGTAAACCGATTGATAATGATAGATCGGACACGGTCGTGTCGAGTACTGGCAAACGAGTTAGACAGTTAGCCATCGAGGCGGTCACTGCGGACCACGCTGGCGAGTACACGTGCGTTGCTTCGAACGCGGCTGGGTCCACGTCTCGCTCGGCGATTCTTAATGTCAACGGTACTACATTTTATCGGCAGTGGACGTTGCGCATGTGATTAATTAAGTAGATGTCTGTGTTCTTGTGTAGAATTTACAGAAGTTTTCAGATACAACGACTTGCATCAAATTCGTTAAGAATTTGTTCATGTAAAATTTTAATTGACTGATTCTGATTATTCCAGTATTTAGAAAGCATCACTCTGAGTCAAGGATTTTGTATTACATTTTAGTTTGTAATTATACATAGTTCATTTATTACTGAACATTATCATTTAATTACTGTAATGGATTGTGTTCTTTATATTTATGGATTATCATGTTCAAGACTTATTATAATATGTTTATGCGGATATTAATATATATACTTATAAATATACCAGTAATTCTGTTTAAGGATAATTCTTAGGTATTGCTGTACATTCTAATTTATATTTTTAAACTTTATTCCCAACAAAAGGAACCATTGAGTTTACTGATACAAAAACATGCAATGGAATTTTCTGATAAACGTGTAGAAACTCATTGAGTATTCATATTCGCTTATCAACTATCTAAACTATATTATTCATCATCTACTGCAGTTGCTCCGCAAATAGCACAGTTGAGTTTCGGTGAAGAACCTGTGAATGCCGGAGATATTGCAAGCATTCAATGTGCCGTTCTGAAGGGAGATTTACCATTGGAAATAACATGGATGTTCAATAGTCACACAATAACTCGTGATAGACAAGACGTAACCCAGTCAGATTCAAGCAAAAGGTTGAAACAATTGACGATTGAGTCTGTGAGCGCGAGCCACGCAGGGGAGTACACTTGTGTCGCTTCGAACGTCGCAGGATCTACGTCTCGTTCGGCTATACTTGACGTGAATGGTACCCAGATGCCCGCTTTAGATGCATGGTTTTTGGCCAGTTCTGAAATACCTAATTTTTTGTGTTGCTATGATTGGAACTTCCCCTATCTAAAAGACTACATTTTGATTAGATACAAACATCTCACAGATTATTCCGTTTTTTCTTTAAGTAGATTAAGAAAAGTATCTGGGCGTTGGTTTATGAGAAAGGCAATTCAATTTAGGGATCAGCGAATTATTCAGCCAAGTAGACATATCATTTACCTTGATGTATTCAATTATAAATTTTATATAAAACATTTCAGACCCATGAAAAGTAATTGTTTAAATAATGATTCATTTTTTTAGCATTTAAGATGAACGTTGGATTATTATTTTACCAATGATTTGTTACATGCTTTTACACGCAGTTTCACCTCAAATCGCGCAATTTACTTTTGGCGAAGAACCATCGAACGCCGGTGACATGATATCTGTTCAATGCGTTGTTAGCAAAGGCGATTTGCCGTTGGAAATAATTTGGATGTTCAACAGTAAACCCATACATCTTGATCGAAGTGACATAATTCTGTCTACTTCTGGGAAGCGATTGAAACAATTAACCATTGAGTCGGTTGTAGCTAAACACGCTGGGGAGTATACCTGCGTAGCGTCCAATACCGCAGGATCGACATCACGTTCGGCAGTTCTCGATGTTAATGGTACTTAGGTGTTCGGCATATGAACCTACTTATTACGCAACCTGTGCATTTGCTTTAAATATCCGCAATCAACTTTTACCGATGCAAAACGAGTACATCCACGATCCATGAAGTAGCAATCTGAAATTTACGTCGTTACGAATAATCTCTGTCGCATGTTTACAACTTTTTAAAGATTATTTTCCACTTTTTAGATCCTCAACATCTGCAAACATTAGTGTCCTATTTAACCGTGATTTAATTTTTCTTACTTCTTACAAGGCGAAATGTGTGTCTCCAAACAGATCAGGGACATTTGATTATGTTCAGTTATGTATTGATACAATGATCACAACGTAGCATTATATTGTTAGTGTCTATAATTTTGTTCGTTTAATTATGTGCCATAGTTTCACCCCAAATAAAGCCTTTCTCGTTTGGAGAGGAACCCGCAAATGCTGGGGAAATGACGTCGCTCACGTGTGCGGTCGTTAAAGGCGATTTACCTTTGGAAATAGTGTGGACGTTTAATGGCAAACCCATTAACGTCGAACAGAGTGAGATAATCATTTCGAAATCCGGGAAACGATCAAAGCAAATGTCTATCGAGTCAGTTACGGCGGCTCATGCAGGGGATTATACTTGTACTGTATCAAACTCCGCGGGATCTGTGCAACACTCGGCAGTACTTGACGTCAATGGTATTCCTAGTTCTATGGCTAGGATTGCATGGATATTTATAAATTGTCTGATCCTTTTCCTTCCTTTTCAAACTCATCATAAACACATATTCGTTTCAAGCGCCAGACGACGTTCCAAGCGTAAAAATTGTTATATGTCTATATATAAATTCAATAGTCCGTCACGATGTTGCATACAGTTTTTTAGAATATCAAATTTTGCTTCTTTTCACGATCTTTAGTTGCACCGCAAATTGCCCATTTTTCATTCGGAGATGAACCCGCGAACGCGGGAGAAACGCCGTCACTAACATGCGCCGTTGTGAAAGGTGACTTACCGTTGGACATAGTATGGATGTTCAATGACAAGCCATTAAATCCCGATCGTTCTGACATCATTATCTCCAAATCCGGAAAGCGATCGAAACAGTTAACAATCGAATCAGTAGCAGCGAGCCATGCCGGCAAATATACTTGTGTCGTGTCGAACACCGCGGGTGCGAGACAACGTTCAGCTATACTTGATGTTAATGGTACATCAAAATTCGCTTTATTATTTAATTTGCATGGTGTTTATTAAGCATACCTTTCCAAATCAATACCTCACTTTATTCATTGTATCTACGGTATCATATAGTTCATGGCAATTATATGCGTGTACACATTTAATAAATTCTTTACGACATTTCTGCCGAAGACGTCAATTTCTTATGTCGTTGTGCATTTTTGTTACACCACAATTCACATATGCATCATGATTATCTTGTTTTATAATCTAATAGGAGTTGACCCGGGAGACATCATCTGTTCCCTGTTTCAGTTCCTTTGATATCATTAACGAACCGAATTAATTAGAACAACTTTTAGGATATTCAGCTAATTCCTAGTGTTTCGTTTATAGACTTCTCCATCTGATGAATTATGACCGTCCAATTTGCATATTTTTAATATGAACTTTTAATTCAAATTCAAAGAACCATACCGTTGTGACAATAAGTTTAAAAGAGGGAAACACGACAATTGTTTCCAGACGTATCGTGAGTTATGTTTATAGGGAAATTAAATTCAAAATGCTAGATTATATGAACCTCCTGGATTGTTTGGAATCTGACGATTATAAATTTCTTTTGTATATCAAAGTTGCGCCGCAACTGGCGCACTTTTCTTTCGGGGACGAACCCGTGAACGCGGGAGAAACGCCATCGCTCGCTTGCTCAGCCGTCAAAGGTGACTTTCCCTTGGATATAGTGTGGATGTTCAATGGAAAGCCAATTACCTCTGATCGAGGGGACATTTTGATTTCGAAGTCTGGCAAGAGATCAAAGCAATTGTTTATCGAGTCGGTTACAGCGGATCACGCAGGCGAATATACTTGCGTTGTATCAAACGCTGCTGGTGCGACACAACGATCGGCTATACTTAATGTTAATGGTACTAATCAATTAGTAATTCACGTTGAATTTCGTATTGCATGGCTATCATGTGATCTCTAATCTGTCATCACTATTAGGAATTACATTTGACGCATTTGAAAAATGATACGATAATGTTTTTAAAAAGCCTACGTAAATATTTATTGTATAAAAATTGCAATGATTGTTATATATATGACACTAAACGAGCTATCAGAAATATCTGTACAATAATTATAACGTTCAACAACTTTATGGTTTATGTATATACGGGTTAATTAAAGGAACGGTATTACGTAGATTCAAACACGCATATAACTTTGACGTTTTACTTTTTCTTATGTCTCAGTCGCACCACAAATAGCACACTTCTCTTTCGGCGAGGAATCTGCAAACGCGGGTGAAATGGCGTCGGTGATATGCGCGGTTATTAAGGGTGATTTGCCGTTGGACATTGTCTGGATGTTCAATGGGAAATCCATAGACGTTGATCGCAGCGACGTCACCATTTCGAAATCCGGAAAACGATCGAAACAGCTGTCTATCGAATCGGTTGCGGCGAGTCACGCTGGAGAATACTCTTGTGTCGTGTCAAATTCCGCAGGATCGGTATCACGTTCAGCCATCCTGGATGTGAACGGTATTAATTAAGCTGCGTGTGAAATTTCCGTTATCTGCATGCGTCCTCCAACTTCATTGACTCATTATGTTTTAATTAACGTTTATATCGATTATTTATATATGTACGCGTTTTCAGAGGGTCATAATCATTTTTTGCGGCGTTTTTAATTTCCTTTTTTTCCTGCACAAATTTCGCTTTCCTAAATCTCCGTGATTTTGCTGTTTTGCCCAGTCGCGCCGCAGTTAGCTCCCTTCGTGTTCGGGGATGAACCTGCAAACGCGGGAGACACGGTGACGGTCATATGCGCCGTCACGAAGGGCGACTTGCCCGTGGAGATAGTGTGGATGTTTAACGGAAAGAGTATCAACCGTCATCGGGGGGACATCATGATTTCTAAATCTGGAAAAAAGTCCAAACAGCTGTCGATAGAAGCGGTCGCGGCAATTCATGCCGGGGAGTACACTTGCGTGGCATCAAATTCCGCAGGGTCAACGTCGCGTTCATCTAAACTCGAAGTCAATGGTACCTTTGCAGATTTCTTTCGATCTTATATATATATATATATTTGCATCTGGATGTTATATATAGCTGTCACTGGGTGCCTTTGAAACACATGAGTTATTGTTCATGGCATACTTAATTTAAAACTAGCAGAATTAGAATGCGATACGGTGAAATTGTTTTTTAACACTTAATATCTATTCCACCTTGTAACCATTAACCTTGTTATGCTCAGAAACACACTCATTTTCATCAAAATGATATAATTGACTTGATTTGTTTTTATCATTACATTTCCAGGTGTTTAATTTGAATCATTAATTTAGTTCGATCGAATCATTCAAGTTTGTGTCTTTGTTGGCATCGCTTTATATGCGAAGAAAACGGTTTCAGGATGTTGACATTCCTTGTCTTCCGTAACATTTAATTCTTTGATAGATGGATTTTTAACTCGTCACACTAGTAAGTTTGAATCAACCATTAAAACGATTGGTGCTACAGACTGTATAAAGTACTTGGTGTATAAAAACATAATCGAGGCAAGAATGTACGTATACAATTGGCTTTCAAATCATTTGTCTTTATATGTCACAGTTCTTAATATAATTACAAAAAATAACCCTCGAATTGTGCGAACAATTTGAGTTTAAAATATTTACGTATATAATTTCTTAATTTGTATGTTGTATTTTGCAATATTTCTGTTACCACAACTTACCATAAAGCAGTTATTGAAAAATTAATCTTTTCAAAATTACGATTCAAGTTCATCCGAGGTTGTATCGTTTTGTTTGATTTCGATTTGTCTTATTTTAATTTCAATATGCACTTGAGTTTCTTTCTTGTTATTTATTTCCTTGTTATCAAATGGACGGTCGAGCTAAGAAATCGAGTGGCGGGGTCGCACTCGTTTTTTTAGCGGGCTGTTCAAAGTTTGTTTTAAATTTCAGTCTTGCCGAAGTTATTGCCATTCTCTTTCGGCAAGGAACCGTTGAATTCCGGTCAAGTCATAACCGTGCCCTGCGCTGTAGTAGAAGGCGACCAGCCCCTCCAGTTGCACTGGACATTAAACGGTCACGCCATAAAACCGCATTCGGGGATATCAATATTGGATTTGGGCGATCGCGGGGCTATACTGAGCATAGGATCGGTTCAAGCGACACACGCTGGAACTTACACCTGCGTTGCCAAAAATCCTGCTGGAAGGCACGAGTTGTCAGCCGATTTAATCGTCAACGGTGCCGTTCATACAGTCTAATTATTTCAATTACACCCTATTCAAAATTTGTTTCGGTTTTGATCTTGTTTCGTTGTTTTAATTTCACCACTTCTCTCCTATCTTCATCTTAGTTCCTAATATAGTGTCTACCAGAACTTAGTTACAACGGCGAGTGACCAAAACCAAAAGCGACGTATACGCTTCTGTACTCGAACGAACGCTAATGATTATATATACACTGAGAGAAAAGATTGTTAAATTCACAATCTAGATATTCAGATTGGATTGTTAAACTATCCCGAGGTGAAATTTTAGTTCTACATTACCCCTACAGAACCTTCTTCTCCACTCTTTAACAAATTTAACTGTCGAGACTCGAACATTAGGATCTCCTTAGGACCTAAAAGTCCTATTTAAGACCTACATGGTTCTAGAGCGTTTCCCAAATAGCTCCTACATAACTGCTCCTATTGGAAAAACGGGAAATTCCGGACGTTTTTAGGTGATAGTAGAAGGTATTTTTATACGTTTTCGATTACTTATAGGTAATAAGTGGGGATAAATTTCATCTCGGGTACAGATAGCCGATTCGAATAAACCGATATTCATTTCAACATTCAAGATTGTACAAATTGTAGGTTATATTCAACGTGTCATTTAATATGACACTCATTTTACAATCTCTGACAATCCAGATTTGGTTGACTGGAATATCTGGATTGTTATCGCAGCTACAGTCTGTAATTATTTGATTTAACAATCTTAGATACTTAACAAAATTGTTTAGATATTTAATTCGACCATCTATTTCTATCAGTGTAGGAAACGTTGTTCAATCGATATAGACGGCACTTTGTTGCTTGATTCGACCCACTGGACAAAGTTGGAATTTCACTATCAAATTTGACCGCTCGCTCTTGAGCGGGTCGACGCTCCTTAATTGCCATTTCCTCTGCGAATCGTTTATTCCTCTTGATTGCTACAGTCGCGCCACATCTGCAGCCGTTTACGTTTCACGAGAACGCGAACACCGGCGACTTGATAATCGTTCATTGCGCTGTCATCAAAGGAGACACACCCATTACACTCAGGTGGTTGTTCGAGGGACGTCATTTAGAGATAGGCGACGATGTGCACATTATGGCCATGGGCGATCGAATTTCGACTCTCACGATACCCGCCGTGAAGGGTAATCATGTCGGCGAATACGCCTGCGTGGCTGATAACGCCGCGGGTCGAGCCAGACACAGCGCCCACCTTAAAGTCAACGGTACTTATAGCAAGCATTTTGATTCTTTTCAAATGACGTATTTCGTAATAACTTACAGTAATGGTCGGTCTATTTTACAGTATATATATAAATATATATAGTTGCTGCAACGTAGGCGAGGTGTTGTTTTTACGTTGTTTATACATTTTGTTGTTGTTGTTGCCATGTTAATTTAAATACACACGTATACGTTCGTTAGACTTGTATTATGATTTGACTTGTATTGATGAGTATTACGGTTGTAATTGATGACAATCGTCAGTTAGTTTCTGTTGGTTTTGACAACTGATTGTCAGTTTTATGGTCATTTTTTTCTTCTTTTTTTTTCTTCTTTTTATGGTTTCTCGCATTGTTTTCGAGAAGCTGCTCGTTTATTATTTTTTTTATATATAATTCACGGGTGTGGATGTATAAGGTTTGATGAAATTGTAACGACTCGAGGGGGTTTGAAGGGATTCGAATTCAAATTTACAGATGGGAATCATTAATGAGTGATTTTTATATTTAAACGATATATTTGTATGGCACCGTTTATTTTACGCGAATCTTAAATCATTAAAGTATATGATTATCGTTCATTTATATATATTATTGTTATAATTATTATAAATAAGTTTTCATTATTTATATTGAATGATTTAAAATATACGTTTCAAATAAACAATAGATACGAACGTAGGCTTTTTATAAAACCCAACGTATTTTAGAGAAAAGAAGAAAGACTAAGATGAAAAAACACGTTTGATTGACAGAAAGTAATAACCGTAAACAAAGTTTGTTCGTTTAATTCCACAAATCATCAAAATCACCGTATACAGTTCACTTCCCGACTCAACTTCCATGAGTTACATTTCATTAAACTATGCATCCATGCACTGAAGGTATCCAAATGTGTCAACCAAACTCGCGTCTATCACAGAATTTCATTTTTACCAAAACATCAACTACGTCAATACTCTATACGCAAATTATAATCCAAATTCAATTGCATTCCATTTCAAAGTCAGAAAATGAAAAATGACACAAATCAAACACAAAGTTTATACGCAACAGGTGCATAAACGTACGTGCGGCAACAAGTGATCCCACAATCATTTTTCATTCACTGATCTCATCGCCGCGGCAACCATACGAACAACATAAATCAGGCATCATACGTACACCCATCCCGTTTCAGTTACCAGACAAACAGAGCTATTCGGAAAAGAACTTTTTGTTTCATTCTTCAGAAAATAAAAACTAATTTGTCCTTATTGCCTCTGAATCCTTTTTTTTTTCTTTTTTTTTTTTGTTTATTTATGCAAAAGAGTAATTACGATGTGAAAACGCTGGCGCGTTTGTTAGATTGTAATACAAACGCAGACTGCAAAAGGACACGACTGAATCGTTTCAGTATTGCCACGCATCAGCCCGTTCGATTTCGGGGACGAAACGATTTACGCTGGTCAGGCGGCACAGTTAGCGTGTATGGTGCCGGTCGGTGATATGCCCGTAGAGATTAATTGGATGTTTGAGCACAAGGCTCTGGTGCCATCGGCGAGTTACAAAATCTGGAATCAGGTGGAGCGCGGTAGCCTCCTGCTGATCGAGCCGGTGACCTCGGAACACGATGGCACTTACGCTTGTGTCGCGGGTAATCCGTCGGGAAAAACCGTGCACATGGCCACGTTGAAAGTACACGGTTAGGACAAGTTCGCGCTGAAAAGCGCAACGTTTCAAAAGCTTTCGTTGTGGTGTGTCAAATTTGAAAGTGCTTTTGGGTATATATATATATATTGAACCGAGCCTTTGACCCCCCGCCATTTTGGTCCCGCATCGTTAATCGTCGTCTCTCTTTTCGAGCGATTTAGTCACTTCCCCGTATAATCGATATGTGCAAATGCTGCGACACTTGGCTTTCGAATGACTGAATGGTAATTTTGCGCGGTCTGGAATTACGCCGAGATGTTTAACTTACGACGAGTGCGGCCAATGACAGTCCGATCCGTGAAACTCGCGCGCCGGGTCTACGTCCATCGCGCGAATGATCAATTCATATAATTCACCAGATTGGAGCGCGTGATTGTCGGAACGACGGTCGATCGCTGCAATCTCGTGGATTTGAAATGCAAAATGGTTGTCGTAATTAGTCGCGATGATTGATGCGTTTATACATAAGCTGAAAAAAATAATCTTACACATTTGACCAAACTGGATAATAAAAGTAGGAAAAATAGGCAAAAATGTAAATAATCTGATAAATTACGGTCAGAAAATTGTAAAAATATGTCAAATATTAACAAATAATTGGTACATACCATAATACTTTCTAAGGTTTTTGCTCACTTTTCCTCCTCTTATTATCTAGTTTGGTCAAATTTGTAATATTATTTTTTCAGTGCAGAAAAAAGTAGTGTTGTCTGAAAAAGTGAATCTATTAACGGTAAATATATACCGAGAAAATTTTCTGATGCCCATTACAAGAAAAACGCTGAGAGAAATAGATTGTTGAATTAAACATCTAAACAGTTTCGTTAAGTGTCTAAGATTGTTAAATCGAATAATTACAGATTGTAGCTTCAACGACAATTCAGATATTCTATTCAACAATCTGGATTGTCAGAGATTGTAAAACGAATGTTATATAAAATGATATATTGAACATAACGTACAATTTTTACAATTTTGATTGTTGAATTGAATATCTGTTTATTCATATCCGCTATATCTGTAGTTTAACAATCTAATTTTAATATCTAGATTGTGAATTTAACAATCTTTTCTCTCAGTGCACAGTAACCACAAAGGTTGACATTATTTTGTTGTAACTATTACATTATCATTTAATGTTACAATGACATCATATTCTGGTATACGTTAGAATAAAATTATATATAATAATCACATCGAACAATTATAAAATGTATAATATTTTTTAAAATCATTATTATTATTATTTCTTACTTTAAATTAATTTTAAGGTGTTGAATTGATACTATTTTATTGAATTATGTTTTATTTAATGGTATTGCATTATCAAATATTATATTTATTAAAGATTTATTGTAGTATTATATTTTTGCATGTTTATAATCAATAGTTTTATGTATAATGATAAATACTGAAAATCGTTGATTAAAATATTAACTAAATTTATAATGTAACGTTTACATTTTATTGTCAAACAGTTGACACTGTAATGGATAGAAGAAAATTTTCTTATACACTGAGAAAAAAAATATAATAAAAGTTATTATTTATATAATAAAGGGACAAGTGTGCAAATATGGTAATTTATATCACAGAAATAAAGTAAATTCAATCAATATATTACTATTTTCGACTATTTTATAATAAAATTCACACTTGCCCTCAAGTTATTATATAAATAGTAACTTTTATTATATTTTTTTCTCAGTGTACATGACAATAAAAACTCTTTGTTTTGACAGGAATACCTTTGACAAGTACGAGTTTGTTCCTAATACAAGTGAAATTTTTCTCAGTGTAATACTCAATATCTGTCAATAATGATGTCAACCTTTAACCTTAAATTGTCTTATTCAACATATTTATTGTCAACGTATGACAATAAGATCGCTTGTTCGTATATTAATACTTTTGGTGACTAAGTTAGTCAAAGATTGACTGAACGTGACCAACTTTTTTTCCCGTGTACGGTTCAACGCGCGCACGACTTTTTGTACGCAAATCAACTCGAGCTCTTAATTATACAAATTGCCTACGCACGTGAATCCGAACGCGCGTATCTGTGCGTTCGATCGACTGCCACCGTCGTTATTAATTTCGATCGCAGTGTAAAGCAAGTTCGACCAATTTTTCGCGCTCAAACCGCGCGTTTCGGATTGACGCGACGCACAGCCGGGCGTTTGGATCCCGATATTGTTCAATCGCCGCGCGAATCGGGGCCGAAACTATGTGTAGTAATTCCAGATGAAACATTTGAAGGCTTGATTCTTGGTTTGGCGAAATGACACTTTAAAGCTTCTCGATTATGTTATTTCAGATATATTTGTCTCGATTATTGATTTCACTCTTTGATTTGTCGCCGAGTCTTGGATATGAAAGTGACATGAAACAGCAATTAAAAGGCGCTATTAAAATTAAGACACTGGAACGGTTCGCTTCTCTGGCGAATGATATCTTATGTGTTGAACGATTATTCGCTTGCCTGTCTTTGCATCATTGCGTGATCCCAATGTATACACTTAATTCCGTATTTGCTTACTTACAAAACTCCGTTCGTCGGTCGTTCATCGTTTTACCGGTCTATATTTATATATCTTTCTCTCTCTATCTATCTGTCTCCCTATATTTGGACATTATTACTGCAAGGCGTCACTTCTTCCTCGTCGTCGTGTTACCAGCTTTTGACAACGAGTAGAGTAGGCATTCGGCGCATCTCACGATTAGCGAGTCGCAATTTGATCTGTCAGTATTTCGCCCCATGAGTCGATTCGCTTCGCCTTTCATCTTGTTCCCGAACAACATCCGACCTTTTTATTATTACTTAAACAAAGCATTACTGTTTCAAATTTTAATCACGTTCTTTTCCTTTTTCTCCCTGTTTTAGTTTTTTTACTTCATTAACACAAGTAGTCACACATTGCATGCCTCACAAGACCTGCTTCTTTGCACTGTAGACTGCATTGGTATCATCATAAAAAAAAAAAGAAAAAATAATAATAATAATAAGCAAACAAAATCACGCACTTTTTTATTTGAGTATTCAATCTCCTTTGCGGTAGTTGCTTTTAAAACAGTTGTAAGTAGATCGAATTTTCTGCATGCTATTTAGTCACGATAATTTCCACGAGGACTGACGTTGTTTATTTGCTCATTCCGTTGATTCAAAATCTTATTAATGATTCAGAACGATGCGAAGCTCGGTGTTCGTAATTACCAAAAGTATATACGTCGCGATCGCAATTTTCATCTTAAACGCGCACGACTACCGAGGCTCGTGGAAATTTACATTTTTTATAAGTGGAACGAGTTTTCGTTACTGCATGCTAACGAACAACGTGACGATTAGGATACGAGAACCAATTATTTTATCGAATAAATTTATCGTGTATATTAATGACCGAGCGATTATACCAATTAATACGCGATATGCAAAGAAGTGCCATGCATTCTAAACTCGTATCGTAATCAGTCGCAATAAAGACCCGACGATTTAAAAACCATGAGATTAAATTGCACAAAGAATTAATCGTGGCAAACTAATATACGTTAATAAAAACCGAAAACTAACAATAAATAATTGTAATATCTATAAAACAACGATGCTAAATTAAATCGTAATGTTTATTCTGTTACTATAAAATAAAAACGCATTTAACAGTTTTTTAACCAGCTTTAAAGGTCTCATTAAACGAGTTGAACAAACGGTAGTGACGTTTTAAAATAATAATCATAATAACTCGGGCTCTCGTTCCATATGTAAAGAATTAGTGTGTGAAATAATTATTAGTAGTCAGACGAAAATGATAATTACTATAATCAGATTGTTTGCTTATGCAGTACCACCTCGTTGGATTCTGGAGCCAACCGATAAAGCCTTTGCGCAAGGCTCGGATGCTCGCGTTGAATGCAAAGCTGATGGCTTCCCGAAACCACAAGTGACGTGGAAACGAGCTGCTGGTACGTACTTATATACAACGTATATTTACCGTTGCACTATATTATTACATTCGGTATCACTGGTATAATTGTTATTACGCGTTATCATTAGGTGACACGCCTGGAGATTACGCGGATTTGAAGCTAAACAATCCTGATATCAGTGTAGAAGACGGCACCCTTTCGATCAATAACATTCAAAAGACCAACGAAGGCTATTACCTCTGCGAAGCTGTTAATGGAATTGGTTCAGGATTATCCGCGGTGATTCTTATATCCGTTCAAGGTAAGGCGCTCGCTGGGACAATTTTTGCAATTTTTGCAATCGAGGCTCGTCGAATAACGGAATGTCGAATGTAATAACACGAACTTGACTCTTTAGCTCCTCCTCACTTTGAAATCAAATTAAGAAATCAAACTGCTCGTCGGGGTGAACCGGCTGTCCTTCAATGCGAAGCCCAAGGAGAGAAGCCAATTGGAATTTTATGGAACATGAACAACAAGCGATTGGACCCGAAGAGTGACTCCCGGTACACCATTCGTGAAGAGATTTTGGCTAATGGCGTTTTGTCCGATTTAAGCATTAAACGAACTGAAAGAAGCGACTCCGCTCTGTTCACTTGCGTAGCAACTAACGCCTTCGGAAGCGATGACACAAGCATCAATATGATAGTACAAGGTAAACGAAACGTTGAGGTTTAATGTATTGTAATTATGCACCTCCGCTGCTAAAGAAATATAATACATGTGTCTGATTTAAGGCACAAAGCGAATTGTCCAAGACGCCTAGGTATCTTATCCTTCTAACCCTGTTCACTCAAAGTATACATTCGTATTGTTTGGTCCAAAATAACGCAAACATTGTCAAATTTGCTTTATTTGATAATAATAAGGTTGCTTTATTTATATAATTAAAATAAGGGTCAATAAGTTTTGAATTCTTAAGTGAAATAATGAAATGTAGCTGATATTTTAAAAACCTGTCTGGGTCGAAATGGACCCCAACAGAGTTAGAAGGTTAATATAATGCACGATATTTTGCATTAAAACAACTGGTGACTTATTAGTCACTTTGTGTCTTAAAACAGTGATATCTGAGACACTTTTTTCTAGAAGCGTTTAACGTAGATTGTATTAAATTGACGTTATGTTGATATTGCAGAGGTTCCTGAAGTTCCGTATGGATTGAAAGTTCTGGACAAATCTGGTCGCTCGGTGCAGCTATCTTGGGCAGCTCCGTACGACGGAAACAGTCCTATTAAGCGATACGTTATTGAGCACAAAATTAGCAAAGGTTCTTGGGAAACAGATATCGACAGAGTTTTAGTGCCGGGCTCTCAACAAAACGTGGCGGGCGTATTCAATCTTAAACCAGCGACGACCTATCATTTGCGTATCGTAGCTGAGAATGAAATCGGCACGTCTGATCCTTCCGATACCGTGACAATTATAACCGCAGAAGAAGCACCCTCTGGCCCTCCAAGCTCTGTTCGAGTAGACGCCCTTGATCAACACACACTTAAGGTACTTTTGAAATTATCGAATAATAGTTTCTGACTGAGTTTTATTATAAATTTGTTAATAAATTAGGTAACGTGGAAGCCACCACCCCGTGAAGATTGGAATGGAGAAATTCTTGGCTATTATGTAGGATATAGATTAGCTTCTACCGAGAAACCGTACATGTTTGAGACAGTCGAATTTTCAAAAGAAGATGGAAAGGAACATCATTTGCAAATCATGAATTTAAAAACTTACACCCAATACAGCGTCGTTGTTCAAGCTTTTAATAAAGTTGGTTCCGGTCCTATGAGTGAAGAAAGAAGACAGCATACCGCCGAAGGTGTTCCGGAACAACCTCCTCACGACACAACTTGCACTACTCTTACTTCTCAAACAATTCGCATTTCTTGGTCTTCTCCGCCTTTGACAGCTGCGAATGGTGTAATTACTGGATATAAGGTAAATCGTTGTTCATCGTTTAAGACAGGTTTTTAATTATAAGTCTTTGCAATAGTAGTGTTGTTGTAGATTTCAAATGTTTCATTAATTGTTAATATAATTTATAGGTTATTTACGGACCATCTGACACCTGGAACGACGAAAATACCAAAGACACAAAGATTACATCAGCGAGCGAGACAATATTACACGGACTGAAAAAGTATACGAATTACAGTATGCAAATTCTTGCTTTTACTTCTGGAGGTGATGGAGTTAAATCTGCCCCTATTCATTGTCAAACTGAACAAGATGGTATAAATATATATAATTATTTATAATCTAATATTTTTATAAAATTGTTGTATATAAATTAATTGATTGATTAATTAATTAATATAGCACCTGAAGCCCCAACTGCAATCAAAGCACTTGTTATGTCTGCTGAATCAATTTTGGTATCATGGAGACCTCCGATTCAACCAAATGGGGTTATTTCTCAATATACTGTTTATACTAAAGCTGAAGATTCTGAGCAGCCTATTAGTCAAAAAGTACCACCCAATCAATTAACGCACGAAGCTTCCGGGTTAAATGACAAACATCGATATGATTTCTGGGTCACAGCAAGTACTAATATCGGCGAAGGTCAAGCGTCCAAGATTGTCACCATATCTCCTAATGCTAACGGTAAAATATTATTCATAATTTATAGTATTGTGATATAAATTACAATTATGTTTATCTTCATAAATAATAAAATGGATTTTAATCCAACTTAATTAATTATTAATTAAAATGTTATATTAGATAATATGTTTTATACTTAATATATATAATTAATATATAGTAACTATAAATATTGAATTATATAAATGTATAATTAATATTACAGAAGTATCATTAAATTTGAATTTAATTTAATTTATTAATAAATTAACTTACAGTTCCTTCAAAAATTGCTTCATTCGATGACAAATTTACTGCAACTTATAAAGAAGATGTGAAATTACCTTGTTTGGCGGTTGGTATTCCTGCACCGGAAGTAACTTGGAAAATTCGTGGTATTACTCTTCAAGCTAATGATAGACTGAGACAACTACCTGAAGGATCATTATTTATTAAAGAAGTAGATCGTTCTGATGCTGGCGAATATTCTTGCTACGTTGAAAATTCATTTGGTCATGATACAGTTACACATCAACTTATTGTTAATGGTTAGTTACAGAATTTATATTTATTTAGAGCAAATGCTTATTTTATTATTAATAATTATTATTAATATTATTAAAATAAATTATTGTTATTAAAGTAATCGATTATTTAGACAATAAGAATTAATACGAATCATCTGATTAATATAAAATTTACTTTTATAGCTCCACCACATTCGCCACAAGTAACTCTCACTGCCACTACGACTAATTCTTTGACAATGAAACTTGGCCCTCATGCGACTGATAATGCACCAATCCAAGGTTACACAATACATTATAAGCCTGAATTTGGAGATTGGGAAACTGTTCAAACAAGTTCAACTACACAAAAATATACATTAGAAAATTTATGGTGTGGATCTAGATATCAAATATATGTAACTGCCTATAATGGGTTAGTATTAATAGAAAAATAAACATTCATATTAAATATATTAAAATGTATACGTGCTATAAATTGTTCATTTATTTGTAAATTAGAATTGGAACTGGTGAACCATCTGACATATTAAATACAAAGACTAAAGGTACTAAGCCTGCAATTCCAGAAGCTGCCAGATTTATTGAAGTATCTACTAATAGTATTACACTACATCTTAGTGCCTGGGGAGATGGTGGTTGCCCTATGCTTTATTTTGTTGTAGAGCATAAGAAAAAGTAAGTAATTAAAATTATGTGTAATATAGGATACATTTTAAATTTATTCGTTCTAAACGAAAGTAAAGAAAATAAAAATATACATTGTATTAAAAGTGTATAATACAATTTAACTGCCCTAATGTGAATTAATAAGTTAAACAGTATTTCCTATATATATATTATTAAAGTTAAACTTATTTAAATACTTATAGATTTACTTTGTTATAAAAATTAAATATTACAGGAATCAACAAGAATGGAACCAGGTTTCGAATAATGTGAAACCCGGTGGAAACTTTGTAGTTTTAGACTTGGATCCCGCAAATTGGTATCACTTGCGAGTAACTGCTCACAATAATGCAGGATTTTCTGTAGCTGAATATGAATTTGCAACTCTAACTGTAACAGGAGGTAAAAATGATCAAAATGTACCTGTATAGGCAAAAAGTATAAGAATACAAAGAGTTTTCGTTTATCCTCTTCAAAACTGAATCATTCTTGAAATTTGAATCTTATTTCAAGAATTTAATATATTCTCTTATTTAATATATTACTATTATTATATATTTATTATAAGAAACCAACAATTTAAAACACTTTTTACTTGAAGAAGTGTATAATATGATATAAACAAGACCTTTCAAGTATGTGTTACAAATATATATTATTTAAAATATGAATGAAAAAGGATTGTTAGCTTGAGTCGATTGAGGAAGAGCTGGTTGACAATTACTTGTTCTTCGTCATTCTTAAATAATGTACTGTTGTATACTGAAAATACCGCGTAGCCGGTGCTAATGGTGACTTTCGAGTTAATTAAATTTTTTAGAAGCTTTAGAACTTCTATTTTATTTTTTGGTTTGTGATCGAAAATGTTTCGTTCACACCTTTTTCTTTTTTCTAGGCACCATTGCACCGGCCCGCGAAATACCAGATGCGAACGGCGGTGGCAACGAGGATCCGATGAAAATATTTATGGCTAATTTAAATTTAGTGGTGCCAGTAGTAGCTGCCGCGCTTGTAATCATCGTTGCCGTCATCGTCATTTGCGTACTTAAAGGAAAAGGTCACGGCGATGAGAAAGGTAATGCCTATTATGTAAGTCGTTGCGTTTGTTTTTTGTTCTACTCAAACAGGTACAGTGGCACCACCTATTCGCAGCAATATTGGAAACGGTGACATCACTGTAAGTGACAGTGACAAAGATGTCGATATGAGACGATTTTTCCCATGGTTGCCACAGTGGTTAGATCTCAATATTATGGTTCCTGTAGTTGCTACAGTTGTGGTCATTATAGTAGGCATTGTTGTCATATGCGTTGCTCTTTCAAGAAGAACTCGAGGACCTGAACAAACACGTCTCCGTGGCATTTCATCCGCCGACGAAAAATATTACGAAGGACAATGTATAAAAATATCATTCATTTCATTTTTATTTTGGCATATAACATTTGTTTTACATTTCATGTGATTTTATATTTACTAAGTTTGTAATGTTTAAAGTTATAAATAAATGTAATGTTTTAAAATATTATATTCACAGAATACAATGATGGCATATTATTTCAAGTGTAAACACTTTGGTTCTATGTGTCAATATATAATTAATAATTATTCTAATAATGTAAATTATCTTAACAAAAAATTATTTAAAATTATGAATAACCTTTTTGTATTGATATTTTAATTTATAATTAGAACGGTTACTTTTATATTTTTCAATCATATCTCTATTTAAACAAAATGAATGTTATTTTTTAGATGATGTAGTTTATCAGCAAACTGGAGTAGTTGGTGCAACATTAGATAAACGTCGACCTGATTTACGTGATGAACTAGGTTACATTGCGCCGCCAAACCGAAAGTTGCCACCAGTTCCTGGATCGAATTACAATACTTGTGATCGTATCAAGCGAGGTACAGTTATAAGTAAGCCACAATTGTAAACATTTTAGTCGATGATGTTAATTTATATTTTATTACTTTGAATGAAAATTTGTCGCATCCGAACGATCGTTTCTATTGTTAATTTTTAAAGTGCCAATTTAAAGGACGGCAAAGACTCATCAAAAATGAATACGTCTCAAGTATGATACTTGTAAAGGTTTGCGAATTGTCCAATATATCTTTATTCATTTACATGACAAACGCATTATTATTGACATAGAAATAACAACGTATTGAATATTTATTATAAATTAAAAAAAAATCAAAATTAAATGTACATTTTCAATAAGAAGCTGTTGAAGTACGTTGTTGTTTAATATGCCAATAAAAGGCATGCCTTAATGTACACCTCATCACAATGTTCATTCCCATATTTCTATTACGTTGTAATATGGCACTCGCAAACAATATCAAATACTTAGACTGATTTTATTATGTTTGCTTGGAAAAGCTCTTGAGTTTTCTTTGCGCTTATGATACTTGAATGTGTACCAAGTCAAAATAAATTAAATATATACATTTACATAAATTAATAAGAAAAGATTACACATCAATACGTTAGATTTAATTCAAAATACACTTTCACAATATAAAAATTATCTATTAATTTTGGTACATACATTTGTTATTTGTAATAACGGTAATGCTATTTCGTTTTATAAATATTAAGAAAAATTATATATATATTTGTAATAATATAGTCAATGATAAAATTCTATAGTTACATTTTATATCATTACATATGTATATAATCCATAACAACTTTGTGTAGTTATTTTAATAAGAATTTTTATATGAATTAAATTTACCCTTAAATATTATTTCTTTGTACATAATTAAAATCGTGTGCAATTTATTATGTGACAAAATATGAATTTCAGTTTAGTATTTATAAACAAATATTTTACATTTACTTAAAGTTGCATGGTTATTACATTTTTAATAAACTGAAAATGAAGAGGTAATGAAATGCAAAATGAAACACATCGACGAATTCGTTCAAACTCTGACAATAATTAGATGTTGAGCGATCTTGGTAGGCATAGGCTAGTAGAACGGTCGTTGTAGCATATGTTTGACAGGTGGGACAGGCTCGATAAGAAGTCACTCCACATGGGATCCGCGAAGGCATATGTACGAGGAATTGAGTCATTGCGCGCCTAACAAAAGGTGCCCACCACCGCCTAGGATGGATAGTAGGGATTTTCTTGGGCACAGAGGTTGGTAATACGACTGTAATTGTGCTTGAAACTTTTATCCACATGGAGCCTCGGAGGCTGCGCTCCTACGGCATCAGCTTTTTTGGTGAAGGATTGTCGGTCAACATTCGAGGAATTAGTCATCAATCTATTGCACGCTTTGTAGATTTGCTTTTCATATTCATATCATTTTAAGTAAATTTTTTGCTATTTTTCGTTCTTAAATGTACATTTGTATTATGTGTTCAAACACTTACTGCGTTGCGTAAAATGGATTAATAAGATTGTATTGTTAAGTGGACTAATGAAATAAAGATAATAATTTATTGGTTTTTAAATTATATTATAAATAATATTTAACAAAAATATATTTATATAAATTGTTATTATATTTGGTTTAAATGATTCTGTAAATATTCAAACTACTATGTAGTATTGTAATTAATATATTTGTATCCTATATTTTATAATATATATTTAATAGTTTTTTTAGTACATAATAATTACAGTTATAGTTCTATTTATTATTATTATTTAAAAAATCTTTATTACTATGTTAATTTAAATATTTATAATGTTTATTTTGTTATAATTCGCATGTTTGAAATTATATCATCATAATACACAATTTGCATGAAATATTTATCATCTGAAACACATTTCCATTTAACATGCCATATTTCATTCCTATATATGTATTACAATATTGTATATTTAATAAGTTTTCTGCTAATGTTAAATTAATTTATTAAGTTCAATAAATAATATAATATTACACAAACCTTATAAATACATTATAAAATATTTATCAAAGTTATCGAATAACGCTTTAAAATTAACAATTGTCAATATTAAATCATATAAAATTTAATAAATTACAGTTTTTCTTGTGATTTAATAATTAAAATAGAAAAGTTTTTAATTAATGTAATGTTTTTGTATGTTTCTTAAAATTTTACTGGAGTATCAGTATCTACCCAATGCACTTAATTTTTTAGGTATGGAAGATGAAATCTGCCCGTATGCTACATTCCATCTACTTGGATTCCGCGAAGAAATGGATCCAAGCAAAGCTATGCAGTTCCAAACGTTTCCACATCCAGCAAATGGACATTCTGGCACAATGGGACCTCCGGTTGGACATCCAACAAATTCTTCAGCACATAGTCGTTCAGGATCTCAATCAATGGTAAATTCTGTTTATTTACCTGAAGTCTGAATTTTATTTATATTTAGTAATATTAAAATAACATATTTCATTTTTTTTGAATAATTTTAGCCTCGTCAGAATGGTGGTCGTTATTCTCGAGTACCATCACAAGGTGGCAGCGTTGGTGGTCAAACTAATGTCTTTTCACCCGAGTATGATGATCCAGCAAACTGCGCACCCGAAGAAGATCAATACGGATCTCAGTATGGTCAATATGGAGCACCATACGATCACTATGGTTCTCGTGGTTCTGTAGGACGACGTAGCGTAGGCTCTGTTCGAAATTTACCTATGTCCAATTCCCCGGAACCACCCCCACCTCCTCCTAGAAATCATGATCCTAATAATTCTAGTTTCAATGATAGTAAGGAAAGCAACGAGATTAGCGAAGCAGAATGTGATCGAGATCAATTAATCAATCGTAATTATGGTGGTAAGTAGTTTCTACAATGACTTTCTGACCTGAGATTTTGGTGCAAGGAGTGGGAGAGCATACAAATATTCTTTAAACAATTTTAAATGGGATATCGTGTGTATATATAAAAAGAATGCATGTTTATTGCTTTTTTCGTTTCGTATATAACAAAGGGATGATACGTTTTAATTTTGTTTTTGTCCACTAATACATTATAAAGATTTTAAAGGGAAATGTTACATTTGTGTTTTAAACAGACGATGATGATCTTTTTTATCTCTTATTTGAATTTATTATTTTAATGTTTTTTTATTTTGTTAATTATTAAATTATTAATTTAATTTTGTTTGCTTGTAACTTAAATAATTATATTATTTTTTTAATAATTAACTATTTGCACAGTTTTATATTTTGCAGATAAAACAATTAGTTAGTAGCACAAAGCATTTAATTATTTTAGAAGAGTAGACACCATTAATATTTATTATTAATAAGTTTATAATAAATTGATAGTTTCTTGTTACTTTATTCAATATTATTATCAAAATAAAATAAAATGAAGAAAATTATATTTTTTCGAAAAATAACATTTGATTTTGTATTAATATTGACTATACTTTTAATGTTAAGTCATTTTATGTCGAGTAATCTAAGTGCATTATATATAAAAGTTATATATTATTATTTAAAATATATTATAATTAATAAATAACAAATTATATAAGTAATAAGGTTATTAAAATATACTTCAAAATAAAGTTCAATAATATTTATTCATATCTATAGTAGTAACAAATTTCTTTAGGATGCAAAGGACTCATCGGATCACAATATAAGTGCATAACAGTATATTGGTGCATGCCAGTGTGTGTGTCATTAATATAAATCTCTATTAATTTTAAACAGATCGACAACTGAATTGCACGTATCGTAATGTGGTTGTAGACACTGTTGTATCTATCGATTTGTGTCTTTTTATTATTTCAGTAAATCGCAGCAAGGAGAATTTGACAACAGAGGAAATGCGAAAATTAATAGAGAGGTTAGTAATGCATGAGCGTAATGTCACTAAATTTTCAATATTTCCAGATAACTCTTTATTATAATAACAAAAACGTTATAAATACGGTTGACTTAAATTTTAATATATTTAAATATTTTAATATTTTTTTAAATTGTACACAATGAAAAAAAAATATTAGAATCACTATATGGTAATTTAAAATTCTTCACTTATTTATTATATTTAATAAATATAATAT
>JABFQC010000178.1:0-34123 GCA_022817085.1 Psilanteris sp. ZL-2020
ATTTATCAATAAATATATTTGAATTGCAATATAAGAAGTATTAATATATTTTAGACTCTTACATTATTCAAACTATAGCGTTTTCATAATCCGTTTGACTGATTCAGTCAAAATTGTATATCAAAATACGGTGTTGCGACCCCATTACCTCATTTTTTTTGAAATTGAGATTTGGCTAGATTTTCTAAACAGGTGAGGCGAGGACTCCCCTCTCCTCATACCAACCAGGGATTCAGTTCAAATTTTTGCGTGTCATTTGCAGCGCAATCCTAATGATTGAATGTCTGGAAAAGTGGAGGGAGCTCTTAACACGAGGCAATATTTATATATATATATATATATATATATATACATGCATATCAAACAAACTTTCTCTGTTTGTAATGAAAAGATATTTTTAACGTGTGTATATATATGCAAGCATATGACAGACATAATGATGAAATTAGCAATGTTAATTTCGAGTGCAATGTAATTTTTTTTATTTAATAAAGTGCCCCACGCAATAAGATTGCAAACGTTGATCGAATTGCGACGTTTGCCTTGATCGACGACGCCGTGCTTTTTCTCTGTGACAAAAGTGCACTTGAAAAAAATTATAAAAATTCAAGACCTTTTAGAACCTTGAGACTTTAAAATTACATCATTGTAAGAAAAGTGACTGTAATTTTTATGGAACAAAGTTAATAATATAGAAAAATTGCATATATCAATATTTTTATAATCTTTATAGCTATATAAGGCAACTCTGGAATTTACAAATATACTAAACGTATTTTTGATCATTAGTTGAATTATAGCCTATAATACAATTTAAAATCAATACACACTGAAAAAAAAGATTGTCACATTTATACAAATTTTTGTTTGTTTCAGACAATAAAAAGTTTTAATATAGGAACAGCGAAAATTTGGTTGTAACCTACACAATCTAATTATCAAAATTAAAACTGACTAACATTATCAATAGCTTGTCAACTTTAGTGAATGAAGTTGTCTATTGTATCAATTTGACATTTAAGGTTATGTTTACTATTCAAGTTCATACAGTATGAAATATTTTATTTGACTGTTAAAGCATTAATAATTATAATAAAAATAATGACAAAATATTAACAATACAATAAATGTTAAAATCATATATTAATAATACCGCTATAACGAACTGACTCTTCAAGAATAGCCACAAGTATTATACATTTTAAGTAGCATTTACCTGACAAAATTATTGACTAATTCAGTCATTGTCATTTATTTGTTTCAGTCACATTTTTGTCACTTTCACATAATATAATTTACGATTTGTATATTGACTGTTTCACACAATACCATTTTTTTCAGTGTATGTTTCAGTTATTGGAAAATATTTCGCTCATGATATTCGAGTGTTGTAAATATCAATTTGTAAAAGCAGACGTAGACATTTGTACCGAAAAAAATAATCGTATTATGACACCTTTACTTTTTCGTATTTATAGATTAGTTTAATGTATATATATATATATATATTTATATAATTACATATTTAACATAAATATAAAAATGTTTAGATTAAATTAGTGGACATTATTTTAATGTGGATAACTATTTATAATCCAGTAAAACATTTATTTAAATATAATAATTATTTATTTGTAACATTTCTTAAAATGAATCATTTTTAACTTTATAAGACATATTAGATAACATTTAATGGAATGGTTCTTGAAATGGAATGGAATGGAAACAATTAGTATAATTATTAATTTGCAATGTATAGTATACGTTTTAACTGAAAAAGATTACTTCCGACAGTGACAGTTGTAACCTGTATTTCGCTTGAATATCTTGCGAAAAATTAATATCGAATTAATTATTTGAACGAAGCGAATGAAAACTACGTTAACTGCGTGACAATAGACTTGATACTTCACCTTAACATAATTTATGTTCTAACACGTTAGACGTGAAAAAATCGAATGATTGACACGTTCTCGTGACTACCCCGGCAATGTTCCGCGCGGATAATGGACACGTAACATGAAACACGTCCCACGTAACATAATACAATGCGTCAGGTGCCGCCATGGATAACTAACGCCATCTAACATTGGCGCGCAGCCTCCATTACCGGCTCGACAATAACTCACGCTGCTCGTGACATTTTGTTTTTTAATTGCACAATGCCGATCTAATCTGCCGGCAATCATCCCGCGTGCGCGCAACAATGTCCGCGCCGATTTGTTTGCGCGCGCAGTTAAGAGGTGCTGCGTGTTCCCGCAAAAACGGTGTCAAAAGGTTGCGGGCGTTGGAATTTTTCGTACGTTTGCTTGTTATTTTAGGTAATTTTGTTTCGTTATTGTACTAAATTCCAAGTGAGTCGATTTATTCCGGTGAAAACAAATGTTGCGTTCACTAGTTCCGACTTTTACGTTTAATTTTCCAATTCATGTTAAGTTGAGTTTTTCCAAACTAATTTTGGACAGAATTATCGTTCTCATTTGTTTGATGTTCGAGTTTTGATAGTGTTTGTTCAGAATCATAACGATTTTTTTGTCACGGTATTAATCATAAGAGAGCCTTTCGTAGATATATTTAAGATATTTCGTTCGTCTCGACCGACTTAACCTCAAAACCTCAAAAAGACATTCTTGCGGTTACAATAAAGGATTAACACTTGCTACGAATTCATTTGATTTTCGCCGCATAAGGGAAATAAAATGTAGTTTTTGATGAAAAATATTAACAAAAGCACTCGAAGCTATTAATTTTAAAACCAATATTTACATTTTATAACTGTCCTAAAAAACTAAACTCGCTATTTTCGATTTTAGTAAACTATTTGCATAAAACTTACGATAATATCCTTAACAAGGAAATATACTCATTTTATTTTGTTGATAATGAGCAAATAAAACGTAAAGCAATTAGTTCTGTATTATATATATATATTATACTTATGTATATAGATATATATACGCACACAAAATTAATGATCATACACGATTTAACAAAGCTATCAAAAATCTGACAAATCAACGATTTTAATAAATGATAAGAATATAAAATCGATTTTCAATTTCGTAATATAAGGATTTCTTCAACGTGCGACATTTTAAAGACGTTATTGTGTTATTAATAAAACGATCATTAATCATATAAAATATCGTAATTTATCATTATAAATACTTCAATGCCTTTTATTAGTTAAAGGTTATTGACGGTTCACGAGAGTTCATTTCTAATTCTTGATTAAGATTTATGAAAATCAAGGCACTATAATCAGATATATATATATATAACGATTGTTGGGTTTTATTCATTGGATGATTTTCTGATGGGCGGTGTCAAAGAGTCAAAGGACTTGTTGCCCCACGTGACCCGATAATAATTCTCCGTGGTTCGATAATAGAACCGCGGAATCGCAGTTCCCAGCCAGGGTCAATCTGCGGGGAGCTGCTTTACTCGATTGCCACTGCAAGATAAACTTCTCAAGTATGATCGCGATCGTGATCGCTACCGCGTCTATGCAGATTTATGTGCGCGCGCATATGTCTTCAAGCGAATTAATAGCTACTTGAATCCCGCTCAGATGTCGCCTCTAAAGAATGCTGCACTGCCTAATGAAAAGCGCTATTTTATAAAATTCCGCGCATCGTTGGGCAATGCATTATTCAAGTCGCTCATTTTCATAAGTCCTCTGTTATCATAACAGCTACACAGATAGTGCCGCTTTAGATACTTTTCTGAAAAATTGTAATATATAAATAAGTTTGTTTTTATTAAAATGGTTATTATTATTATTACACCTCATTTAAACGTTCTAGTGTCTGGACGTTGCGTCAGATATTTTGAATAATGTTCAAACTCTTGATTATTTGTACAAGTAAAATAATCTGCATTTATGAATTCGATTGTGAAAATTTAATCATGGGAATGAGTTAATATTACAAAATTGTAACTGACTTTAACAACACAGAATATAGGTATCAAATTGCATTATTGAAATTACAATGGATACCATGAGCAGCTTGTTAATCAGAAAATGTCCAATTCGTTTTCACATTTTAATTTCTATTAAACCCAGGCGGTGTACCCAAGCAAACAAAAACAAAAACAACATGGCGGCCAATTGAAAAGTCAGTCACCCTTCAGCTTGCATTTCAGCCAGAGTTTATTTTTCAAAAATGTTTTCTCAACGCATTCCTAACGAAAACTTGAGATATTTTCTAAATAAGCACTAGCAACAGCTGATCGTCATAACACGAACTTCAGCAGAAACATCGGACGTTGAACGATGATAATCGTCCACGCAACAACTTTGGAGAGCAGCAGTGTCTAGTAATTTCCTGGAATGTAGGAATTCTTTTACGCGCAATAAACGTGAAAGGAAACCTTGATGCAGTTTTTAATTAAATATTACTACATTCATCTAAAATTATGCAGTTTGTCTTTACCGAAGGTACTTTTCTTAAGCATTACTGGCGTTCATCCGCATTTATGAATAGTGGACAGAAATGAATTTAAAATGTTTCAGTAGAATTACAAACAACAGCTGATAATAAAACGAAAAATTTCGCGTTTGTTTATATTCAATGTTTACACTTTGGCGTTTTGCAAATCTACTTGTCTATCTTAGTTGTCGCGCTTAAATAATAATGTTTATTATGTTTTGAAATTTTTTCTGCGTAATAATTTGTATGCTACTGTGAATACAATTACATTTATTGTCTGACTTGACGGTAAATCAAATTTTTATTTTCCCATTTTCTTATGCAATAATTTGAACTGTATTGAATTGCTTTTTCGAGAAAAATGATTCTACGTGACTGCCCATCATTGTGTTGTGTTGATTACTGCTGAAAATTCGCCTCTACTGGAGGTGTATATACTTGAACAGACACGAACAACGGTACCCAGCGTGCGTGGCATTTCGAGGATTGCATAGTCTGACCCGCAAATCATGTAAATCAATCTATACTTGAGAACTAGGTCCTATCCTAGATAAGTCTTGATGGAATCGTCATTTACTTTGTAGATTTATGGGTATCAATTAATTTAATTTTTTAAACTTTTTTTTTTCTACTTGTAGAAAGCACACGATCACTTAAGCACCAACATTTATAATTAAATAATAATTATTTTACATAAGATGATGTTTCAATAAATAAATAATGGAGAAATTACAGATATGAAATAAATAATGTTAATAGGTAAGTAATGTTAGCTTTGCATATTTTAGAAATGTATGAATACATTTTATTATAGTTTTTTGAACCACGTGAAAAATTTAAAAATATTAATAATAATTTATATTAAATTTATAAAAATAAAATATGTGACAAAATATATAAGTTATTAATTTTATATGATTTGATGCTTTAAAATTCTATTCTAATACAAATTATAAAATTAAAGGTCTTCAAATATTAATAAAATATATTGTTTTATTCTTTTCCAAGTGTACATTCAAATTATCTGCCTATAAAGTGTACTTTTTGTTAACTATGATTTGAACAAAAAAATTAAATTCACAGTATAATGTAAAATTAATAAACTATAATGATACCGATTCCAAAATACCTGTTTTCAATCATTTTCTCTCAAACCAAATTGTTTTATATGAAAAATAAAAGTTTGTTTCATATAATGCATCGAAAAAGAAAAAAAGTAATTAAAAACAATTCCGTTTATCCTGAACAAACAATACGTCAGCTTCGTTGAGCAGGATCACCGGTTAAAGGTTAATTTGGAAGTTTATAACAAAACGATGATGCCTGAAGTGTTATTATTCTTTAGACTTGTGAATTTTGACCGCAAAATGATGATCGTCATTTAACATTGATATGTTTTGATGTGTTCTTTGTGCACGCTCGAAGCAATTATTCCTGGTGTTGTCGTCGCTTGACAATCCGCTAAGGATGAAATAGGGAGAAGGCATGGCAGCGACAGAAGGTTGAAGCGAGAGAGACGTAAGAAATATGATAATGGTCAAAGATCTTTCCTTCGTTGTGTGTTAGCGAGAGTCCGTGCAACGAACCTCTGGATAAGAACCCCGGAGTCTCATTACTAAGGACGTGTGGAATAATGGCTTATGTCTAAATAACGCGAGTCAGCCTTGCGTTTAAGAAAGATCAAAATTGATTCGCGTTTTCCATGAAATTGAGATACTTAAGATATCACATGGTTTATGCTCATTCCTTACCGACTGGGTTCGAGCCACTTTTTCATTTCAGCTCATCAGCTGCGTTCCAAGTATTGTAATAGTGACGTTAAAATAATAAGATAATGAAACGTCACGATCGGGAGTAATGATAACGTTATATTAATGTTAAATTGGATCTTGGATATTTTTATGTTGATTTGAAGGCTGTTGGAGTAGGCAGCGCGGTTCCGAAAAATGGCCGCTTGTGATGAAACCTATCAGATAGCGTCGCTTACAGGATTATGTGAACCTTCGCAATTAATGCAAGCGGTTGCAAGCGAATTATTTGTAGGACCAAATGGAACAATCCATCAGCACTTTTTAGTGTAGCACGTTTTCAATTAGTGTTGTATTAGCAATTGCGCTGAACGATAAAGCGTGTAAGATCGGTGTATTTGTTTATTCAATTGTAGCACGAGCGTCGCACGGCTGATGGATAAAGATGCATTAGATGGTATGCTCGGAAATCAAATTTGAAATTAACTTAAAGTTGTGGCGATTTACCGATGCAATTTCTGAAACCACAAGAATGTTGAATCCTCGCCCGCTATCTTACAAACGCAAATTTAAAGCGTAACTCTAAATTACGGCGGAAATAACGTACCTACAGCGTCGTTACTTTATTTACAGTGTGCAAGTGTTACAGCCACGACGACTGGTCCAAGTGTAACATTGTGTTATATTGCTCGGAGACGTTTCGCGGACTCGCAACGATTGGACGTCGGATGACTCGCGACTACACGTGATGTGCATTACCAGAACGAAAGTATGGCATTCGCACAAGCGAAGCAAATGCGGGACTCGGTCATGTGCGAAATCGTGACTCAGATCGACGCAACTCGCGTGAGTCGGCGTAATGGCGAAGGAACGAGGTAGAATGCGAACGAAGAGAAAGAGTGCCAAGAGGAGCCACGCAGCGCCTGAGAAAGCACCGAAAGAATACCATATCTCTCGGCGGAGAAGCGCCTGTTTTGCCGAAGGTCCGTTAACGACCTAACCTAAGTTGCGTGAGTAATTCCAAACGAGAAGAGACCACGGCAACAGCCGCGTGCAACCCACAGCGAAATTGGAATAACGTTGAAGTTCAGCTCATGACTAGATGAAAACATTTAATTGGTAGCAGGACCTTAAACAAATTTGATATCTGCGGATGCTATTGGATTTGAAAGGAATCGTGAAATGTTATATATTTAGGATATAATTTAGTTCATACTACTTTTAGATTGTGATTTTACACCGGTTGTTTATAGTAGCTAGAAAAAGGCGTAAGGGGTAATTGAAACGATCAATAGGTCGATAATCGGTAATCGGTGAAGACTACCGATACTACTACAAATGAACTCCCGATACATACTTCTAAATTAATTTAACAAACAATAATTTTGACTATTGCTAAAATTGTTTTATATTCTTACCGAGACGCCGGTTTTGTCACAATTAGAAACTATCGACAATCTGAAGCAGCATTCTACTTTGGTTGGTAGGAATTTTCTCCGCTGCAACATCTAGCGCCATAAATAGTCTTTATCCGCGCGTTCATCTATAAGCAAATGTTGCGCGATGACGACAAAACGAGAAACGTCGATAAACTCGAACAAAAATACCGCAGAAGGCTGTACGCGACTGGACAATAAAAAATTGTACGCGTCGTGCAATAAAAACGCTTAGTGCCGTACGCGCGCCTAACATGGTCCGGGAGCTTTCGATCTTGACCAACTGCTCTTTCGCTGGCTGCTATCCTGGAGCATTAACTCACGTAGGTCGCCGTTGTAACACGACTTCTGGACGCCCCTTGACTAACGAACGCAACAGCAGCGGATGTTGTCGATGCGCCTAACGGATTGGCTGCGGAGCTTCAGCCGTGAAGATACGTGCTCTTATCTCGGACGTCCTCGGCGACATTTCGTCCTCCTCGTGGACCCTCGCTACTGCTTGCTTTCGTGTTCGCGATTTTTCCGATCGCACGGCTAAGAGGTTCTGTCACCCCGTTTTCTTCTTATTACGGGATGCAAATGGGCACTCCGGTCGAAACAAACGAGAAAAGAAGCGATATCGGGCGACGTGTGCATGCTCGCGCATGGTAGCAAGCTGAAGGCGACGCGTATCAAAAAAGGGACAAAGTATGCGCACGGTGGTGCTGCGCGAGAAATTGCTCACGTTTTTATCGCCGCCTGCTTTTGTTGCGCCAGGTGTAACCGGGACAAAAATTTTCCGTATGCGGAAGATGGAGGTCTTACTTGGAAAGCATTTATCAGTGTCAACGCTCCTTCGTAGCGATAATAAAGCAATCATGGCTGAACTCGCGAGGAAGCGCAAAGTGGAACCTTGAATGGCTTCCCTGCGAGTTCTTCCTTGTTGTGCGCACTGGAGATTGCACTCACGCGATACCTCCTCCATCTCGCTCGAATATCAAGTTTCCATGACAATTATAGAGATTTTAATACCAAATTCTCAGCGGCGAACTGGCGCTCTACAATTTCTTAGCACAGCAGACGCCTACTTCAGCTTAGCGCGTTATCTCGCAAACTGCATTTTGTTGATTAACTCCGTAATGACGGTGATTTCAAACTCAACTGCTATACACGATGCGAGATAATGTGTCGGAATACAATAAAAAATACATTAGATCGCGTTATTCATTTGCAGCTTGGTTTTTGCATCTAGTTCGCTATACACGAAGTAACTGAATACATCTAGACGAAAATATCAGTTTCACTGCAACTTAAATTTTAATTGCTAATTAAGGGTCGGCTAGACAGGAGCTATTTATCGGCGATTAAGCAGATAAGTGTTGCTTCTGGTCGTTAATATTCGATATTCTTTGAAACGGCTCATTCGAGTTTATGATGTGTTTATAGCAATAATGCACAACCCAGTCTATAAAATACTTAGTCTGAAAGTGCGGAATCACGCAATGTCGTAGTCATGGTGCTCTCTACCATTTCATCGAATTCGATTTCGTGCTCAAGGTCACGTCCCATGCCTTCGTTTCGGCCGGCGATGATAGCTCTCACGTTCTTCCGACCGGGAAGTTGATGAACCCCGAGATTCGTTAAACAATTAGTCCCTTCCTCCGATGGGATTTGACTTTTAGAGGAGTAGATTACGCAGCCCGATTGCACTTTCCTGCGTTCGTGAATGCAAATTTCGTATGTTCTAGCCGAGGAGTAAGTCGATGCCATAGTCGTGCGTGCCGCGCTAATCTTGATAACGCGCAGCGTACACGTTTAATTCACACTGGTGAAAGAGGATAACAAAATTGTGACCTTGAATAAGGCTTCGCCAACCCTAAGACTCATTTTAGATTCACGTGAGTGCGAGTCGTCGGCGAAAGTACACCCGGTGTGCCTGGCGTGGCGCCAAGTTAAACGTGCCAGTAGTCTCGAGATACTGATAAACTTGTAAACTGTTCATTTAGGACGCAATTATTACGTCATGCTTACGCGAAGTAATTGCGTTGCAACTGACATAACAATGCGTATGTCGTTTTGTTCTGTTGTTTTATTCATTTCTGTCAATTAAGTTTAGCAACGATATATGAAAGATTTATCAATCTTAGCGTAATTTATTTCCGCTCGATTGTAATCACCCTTTGCTTTACGTATGTGAGATTGTTTATTTATATCTTTCATCTTTCGTCTTTAACAGATACGGATTTTGTATAATAAATAGAGGAATGGTTAAGAGTGGTAGTAGCGCTTCGGTCTCAGAACAATGCCCTTCAATTGAACTCTTGCGCAGCGCAGCATCTCCGTGGTCTTATATTAATCAAACAATTTTTTCGTTAATCTGGTGTAACGTCGGTATCTTAACTATCACATCTGTCATAAATCGTTTAGCATCGTTTGGAGAAGCTCGTAAAGTAACAATTACAGCGTGCACGATGACAGCTACTTTGAAACCCTACTGGTGTACCCGCGCTGGATATGGCTCGAAATTTATGACCTACATATTCATGTATTTTACGCATATAATGAACACATCCCGCTGGTGGGTCGTGACTGGTGTAGTTTCGTTGGTCTTTGATGATTAAGTAATCTCTCGGGATACTCATTAATGAACAAAATGAGCGCAGAGAGATAACATGGTGTTGTTCGGGATACTACGAAAAATGAATGAGCCAGGTAATAATGAAACAGTACCTTAGAAAGTTTAATTGTTGTTTATTACCCGCGCGACTTGTTGCTATAATTTTATGGCCGATTGGATTTGATTTTAAATTTGATGTGCCATCATTCGTGTATGTTAAACTATATAATGCTACATAAGATATTCATAACGTCATGATACATAAATATATATCTGTATATATAATGCACAGCATCAACAGCATGATTCGTAATTTTTCATTCTGCAAGTGACTGCACATGTTTCACGCCCGTGTGCCCCAATTTTTGAAGTTATATTCTGATTTCAGCAAAAAAGCTTATCGTAGTTACATCCGCTTTCCATACACTGTTTACATTTGCTGAGAAGCTCGCTGAGGAGGCATTCATCCGCTGCGAGATGTAGATTATTCTTATTCAAGCAACATTTTGTACCGCCAGCAGGCAGATTGTAAGGATATAACGAATCGCCCATTTCGCGCTTCTATAAAAACCCGCGCTATTCTTCTTTGTTTGTAAACATTCAAAGTACCAACGAAACTATTGTAAACCCATTGTAGAGCATCGTTTCTTACTTGTGCGCAACGTCCCGGCTGTTCGAAAACAATTCCTGGTTTACGAAATCTTTACAAATGAACAATAGATTCCTGTTTGTTTATATGTATGGCTTTGTTTGTGAACATGCGAAAACAATGTTACCGAACCATTGTAAACCCCGATTTTTGTTTGTAAACAATTACGATTCGTTTTATCCGTTTCAATGACATTTTTGTTTTCGTTATTATCACTTTGTTTACAAACATTTCATTGTGTGCGGAAAACAGACGCGAACCCAGAAGCTTGTCTATTCACATCTTGTAATACATAATATTTACGTTCTTTTTCAAACGAACGCTGGGAATTGATGACTATATACGAGATTTTCTCAAGTTTTTCATGACATCCGAGATCGGTATGTATGAATAAGCGCTAGTTTACTTTGCTGCTTGGAAAGTAAAAAGAGAACACGAACGCTCGGTTTATAATATACGATTCTCTTCCTTCGAGATAGACGGTACATATTTTTGTTGGACGTTGTGGCGGTGGCGGCGGCACTGCGCTCGGCCGATCAACGTAGCGCGATCTCAAGTGCTAGGGTGTTCTCTCCACTGGCACGACCGTATACTCTATAATCATCTTTCAGGCGCGCTCGTACGATCACTTACCCCGTGTCGGGCTTGCCGTTTCTAATGGCTTGACGTTGATTGCGATCTCGTGCATTGCTCTACGAGATTACGTCGTACCGTGTCAATGACAAGATCGTGACAATGCCAGTCGGCTTGCAAAACTGTGTTCAATGTTATAAAACTAGGGTGGTCCCAGATCGCGGACGTCCTTCGCATAATGCTCTGTGAAATCCGAAGCCACGTTTTAATGCGAGATTCCAAGTCGCGTCATGTTTGCATATGGATGATTATAGAAGACTACCAATATAAGATGAATAAATATGAATAACATATGCAGACACGTAATTTATTAATATATATAATATGTGCATATAAATTACATATTTGCAGCGGATACAAATATTTGTATAATCATTTTATTGCGAAACTCTTCTTTAATCTTAGTCTTCGCATCATTGTCGTACTATTTCTATACATACGAGTATGAAAATCCGAATTATGTTATTACGTGTGAAAATGTTATTTCAGATATATTTATATTAATATTATTATCATATAAACTGCAATTCATACGTGTAACTTGTTGGCAAATAAATTAAAATTAGCAAACAGAAACAATGTGTTTTAACTGTAAAATTCGTGTGGTATCGTAATTAATTGATCAACTTGAATGAAGATGTACGTTAAGGTATGTGATAAACTGCATATATTTATAGTCAGACAATCGAGTACTTATATGTTTCAATTATTATTTGTACGTTATTATAAAATCTTGTACACTATATTTTCAAATGCATTATGAAACCTAAGAACGACCTATATTTGTGCCTTATAAATATAATTATTTATATTAAGCGATTAAGAGATTAATTATTAATTAAGCGATTTATTAATATAGTTTTTCTATTTTTTTATTATTTTCCTATTTAAAGACATGTAACCGAACAATAATAATTATTTATTACTAATTTCATAGTGAAGAAAAAATGTACTATGAAATATTTGTATTAACTGAAATTGACTATTAACAAATCATCCAATTGTGTTTGTACAAAGCTTTTTGGCTGTGCAAATAATTAAATGATTTGCCTCTGTGCATGTGGCTATATTAATGTTCCGGAAATTGCTGCCGTCGTGAGAATTTAACTTCGCGAGCATGAAACAACCGTGAACGGAGCGACGTTTTAACTTAATTAACAATAAAAACTTGAATTGATATTTCGCTTGGAAATTGAGCTTGCCCCTTTTTGCACTGTTTTATGCATTTAATGGTTTCGACTTTGATTATTGTTTTTAATGGTCTTAATGGAACCTTGCAGGTGGCGGCACCTTTTCTACGGTAAAATATCACGTGTCAAGTTTTTATTACTTTGCGCATGACAATTTTATTGTGAAACAATAAACAAAACAGAATTATCTTAATTTTTTAATAAAACAATATCACGTCAATAATTTTTTACATTCCATTTTTTTATGTTTACTTTTTCAATAATCATCATAAACAATCATTAGTTTATTGTTTACCCTCCAAGGTTAATGATATTTTATGCGCATTTCCAAAACCGTATTTGTAAACGGTGACAAATGCTTTACAAGTTACCGAAAGCGATATCGGATCGTTGAAATGCGCTCTTCGCTTTTTGTTGAATATCGATCAGGATCACCCGCGATGATAGCGGATCCCACGCTTTATTGCAATTTAATGTAATCTCAGATACGTTTAGTTAACCACGTGTATCTTACATTGGAAAATCGAGGTGTGCGAGGCAACGAGTCTGCAATTGGTGTCTCGGACATAGCGGTAGAAAACGGTGGGTGTGAGAGAATTTACGGTGGGCCAAAGAGGGCAAGCAGGGTGCCAGGCATCTCTTCTATAATTAAACCCGTCCGCCGAGATTCTTTGGACTTCGCCTTCCCGCTCAAACGTAGAAGCTTACCGTGAACAGTCGGGCCTGGGCGCTAGTTATCGAACACGTACGTATGCTTCCGGGTTACATTTGAAAAGTTTGCTGAGCGATAAGTCAGGCCTACGGGCGCGATTATCGCAATTATCGAACCGCTCCTCACAGTTCGATGTGCGCAGACAGGTGCTCTCTAATAGTATATTTACCTGTAACATAAAACACATGTCATGTAGAAAGTTGCTCTAAATATTTCGTAAATGTAGTTTAAATACTGTTTGTATAATAAGCGAAAAACAACTGCAATAGTCTATAATTTTGCAATTTTAAGTAATATTGACTTTGTACTCGAAATACCAAATCTCTTATAGCTTGCAAATCGTGAACAATTGCATTATTAATTTAAGCGAAAGATGTTTTTTTCAAAACCGGCTGAAGGTATTCAAGTGTCAAGTTCACGGAAAAAACCGTGACATAATCGTTTAGTAACGCATTGTTTTGTAAACAAAGCAATTTAACGATACATTCAAGATCAACAAACAAGCATTCGCACCGATTTTTAGAGGTCACGTAGAATATATTTATAAATAAAAGATTGTTTGTAAACAAAGTGTTACGCATTATGAATTACTTTAGTCAGAAAAGGTTTATGTTAGTATGAATAGTTACTATAGGCGCAGAACTAGTAGAAAAATACGAGTTAAATTATTTGCTGTATCTTTTAGCTATACCGTCAACGTTAGTGGGATAATAATTAAATAACCGACCGAGTGCATTCAATTACAGCTGACGTGGGTTTTTAAAAGATTCATGTGTTACGTTGCAGGTCCCACGGATTGTTCTGGTTACATGGTCTCACGTAGAAAAACGATTCTAAAGGGAAACAATTGCAACAATGCAAAGGTCTTCCCATATCCAATGATTTAATCGAGTAACGTATAAGAAAATGAACTTCCCTTTTTATTACGGAACGTACTTATTTTCCAAGTAGAATATACGCAAAAAAAAACATTTAAAACGTCCTATCTTTGGTCCCTTTCCTTTTATACGATTATACGAAATTTTATACGATGATCAGTGACTGTCAAAAACTAGCATTATTTCCACAGAAAAATGTCTTTCAAGAAAGAATGATTAGAAGAATAATCGTAAGTGATGAGCTGTGGACGTGTGGTTGCTCGCTGATACTAAATACATGATTGTAGTAATCGCTGGTATGCATTATACGATGCACACCTACGCAAGAATGGAGTTTGAAATTACTTTGGCGGCTACTTTTACAGAAGAGCATTAATTTAATTGAACGCCATTAATATCTCCATCTCTGCTAGAAGCGGCTAAGTTTCAAAGTGGACAACTGGGTCTAATCGAGAAAAGTCTTGCTATATGGCAGAGGTCGTATTTTCTTTGGGAATAAACCCAGCTTGTGCTATATGTATGGACTCGGGCAACTAACCAGTAAAGTGTTGTAATGCCACCTGGACGCGGAATAAGTGACGCACCGATTCTCCGCTTATCATAATCCGACGTTAACGGTTATGACTAGAACGATGATTTCATAATTGGTTTCAATTAGTTTAAGCGCATAGAAAAATGAACGGACACGTGAACGAACGCTTTATTGGCTTAATTGTAATTTTTATGGTTGGAACAGACCCGGGATGTTGTTAAAATTGATTAACATAAAAAATGAGAAATCATAATGAGATAGCTATCCCAGACACATTAGAGTGTCTAGTGTTTTGGCATAAACAGCTCGAATGCTTACCCGACAAAACTTTAATTATACGTAATTACATGTTTGTTACCGATAAACGTTGTGATCGTACTTATTGGTTAAGATTATTAATAACCAATTCGTCCCAGGCAATTATATGCCACGTACGGAACTTTGCAATTAAATAAAATGGAACGCGTGTTTCGTTTGCCATTGAACTTCTACTTAGTAACTGTCACTATCTTCAATAAAATAACTAGATGATTTCTATTGATACGCAGTGGCCCTTCATAAGTTGCACAGTCATATGAAACAATTAGACAGTATCTACAACAGTCCTGCGCCTCTAGTTGAATTACCATCGTGTATTCCATCTGGACGTCCCCGGTTGAATAAAAAAAAGCTTTGTCTGTATAAGCGATCGGAAAAAAGTTCAAAACTGAAAGTCAGCACGAACCTGAATCGAAACGCTGAAACACTTGTACTCTCTGCTTGCGATAAAAAGTCAGCAATTTAATGCCCAATCAAATGCTGCTTGGTAAGTCCTACCTGCGTTAGTTACTTATTTAAATAATGGCGTTGCGAGGCGTGAACTATGGACAATTTTAAAATTCTGATGTTTCTTCCGGGTGCAGGTGTGCGGCTCACGTGCGAGCTTCTGCACGAATAAAGTAGCAAAATCATTTTTCAGTTACTCTTTCGCGTCAAGTAATTGCGTTCGCGTTTCTGCGCAAACACATCAAGAATGCTACTGCCCCACGAGCTCAATTTACATTTTTCATTTTCTTCATTGGGTCAGAGTATCGTTATTGTAAGAGCTGGATGGTCGTGTGAGCTACCGACAGTAAAAAATGGCCATTGTCTCGGGAATACTGGTTATACCTATGTTAACACGAATGCTCATTGCAAGATAATTGTGGGACACAATCTTATTGACCTCGCGGGTGAAAAATTGGATCTTTAGATGGTACGTCTTTGTACAATGCGTACCATACCAGGAAGAAAGTTATGATTGAATGGAGAAGCAGAGACGTTAGTTTCTTGCATTTACGGTCTTGTCCTACTATAATATCCTAAATGAAAACTTCTCTATCCGAAGAATCTATTTAGAATTGTACTTAAACGGAATAACAGTTGGATGGTTGATGATTTCCTAAGTTCGGCTTACAGTGTTACCAATTAATGCAATCTCAAAACTAAAGTCAGTCTTTTAAATTTGACTTTAATCCTCTTCGCTCTGATTCGCTTTAATCCTTTCACCACGTTACCATAGTGAATACCCTACGTATACTCTTCGTAACCCAAACAACATGGATTTCTGCTCGTTAGAGATTTGCAGATTGGACATTATCTAATCTTGTGTTATTCGCAAAATTAGATCCCAGAAGAGTCTTGTCTAGGAAGTTATCTGATCGAGACCCGTCTGCGAGATCCAGTACACCGATTGTATAACTTTTGTCATGATACTTGAGATAGCGTTGGTGAGGATCAAAGTAGTTTGTACTCCACTTTCTCACCTTCTATGCGCAGAATGACACTAATAACTGATGTAACATCCCGCACACGGTTGTCTGCCATTAGCCGGTGGATGCGTCACGCGTGATACAGTGACAGAGGCCAAGGATGAGGCAAAGGTAATCGGGGGAAATAACGGTCCTGAATAAAGCAACTGCTGCCACCTGGTCGTGGACTTTGACGGCGCAAAACAATGAATCACGCCGCACGCCCGCTGCACAACCAGATGACCGGACTTGCCGAACGTCTCTCCACACCTTGATCCCGTTAGGATCATCGGCAAAAGAGTAGGAGGAAAAAGCCGACGCCTTCCCATCTTGACTTCTTCCGGCTCAGCAGCCCGTTTTTATATTCGAATCAATTTCTTGCGGTCGCGAAAGAAATTCCTGCAGCACATCCAATCTTCGTCCCGGGCACAATGTAGAAGATCAAACTATCCCGGCTAGTTTTTTTTGCGCCCCGTTCAATCCTTTTTACGATGACTTTACGATCGCTTTATACTGCCAGCAGTTTGTATCATATTGCTTCATTTTCGGTGAATCGTAGAAAAGAATTATGGCTTCGTCCAGTAATTGATATACTTTGAATTGGCCTCGCGAGGTTGACTCCGTACCACGTATGAGCATTCCAAATGCTTCGAGGCACTGCGCACAATACAACGTATCATTATTCATGAGATATTGGATTCATTAGTTCATTGTTGGTCGGCTTGTTAAGTACTTTATCACATTTATTTCCACGTTATCCCTCGAGCGGACTGGATGCACAGCAAATAAGTCATTTAATGGAAATCACGCGAAATGAATTGCCGAATATTTCATTTTCCCGAGGAAGATGGTCAGGCGTGTTGTCACACGTGAATCAAAGTTGACATACCAACTTAAGACGAACGTGGGATGCCAAACAACATAACAAACCGTACAACCATTTTGCTTCACGGAAGCTCCTTGCTAATTACTTTGGATGCGGACTCTGCGTCCATCCTGCCAAATGAACGTTCCCGTTGGCCACTTTGTGCGAGAGATTTTAATCACGTAACTGATACCATTCGCAACAATAGCTTCCAAATCCGAGAAATTGTCCATTGGTTCTAAGTGTGTATCTTTTTTTATGGTTTGTTGACCATGCCCACGTCACCGTGAAGCACTAACCGCAACGGTAGCCCCGGCTTTGCGATTAATCCTTTTTCCTCCGCAGAACGAATTCTTCCCGCGTATCTTATTCCGACGCATATTTATCGCGCGTATGTTGCATACGTGCAACAGAAACGCGACGAATGACGAGGATGCTGCGAGAGCGGATGAAAAATGGCATCGTGTTTTCAACAGAGAGAAGCTACAGACAGATAATCCGACCTCTTCTATGAACTCACAGCAATATAGTGAAGAAAAAGAGCCAAGTATGGAGCTACTTGTTAGCCGGCTTGATTACTGCAGGACTTATTATGTTACAGATCCAATATCCAATATTACATATCTAAGCAAACCTGTTCAATTTGAAGTTAATACAAGGATCGTTTCGAGTTGGGGGGAAGGGTTGATGATTTCATTTGCATCGTAAGTACTTTGATTACGCTGACATTTATGTTATATTATTTTGGATACTTCAGTCGTATTTTTGCAATCAGCGTGCAAGAAAATTGGATAAATTGCTGTTAAGATTGATCAATGGATTATGTTAATGGGACCAAATCCGGAGCAACGTTTTTCATTGAGCTTATTCTACGTTTGGGTGATTGTCATGCGGATTAATTTATTACGCTATTTCAAGACCAGAAGGTATGAAGAAACAAAAAAATCTTAGCCCGTTATGTAATCCGATTAACCGAATTATGACAAATAGAACAAGAACTGCTATGTCAACACTGCTTACGGTTCGGATGATGTCAACTTAGAAAGTGGTAACTGTCCACTTGTTACCGGTTATCGAGACCCAAATATTGACCTAATATTATGGTTACGAAATCGCTGGCATAACGGTGCTTTGAAGGTAAAGGTCAAAGGCGTTGCTGGCAGTAAGTAAATAAATATTGAATAATTCAAGGACAAGCTTCAAAGTACTTTAATAAACAAACACTCGTAATTGTTTTGTAGAATAATATTGTTGTTGAAATATAAATATAATTTCTCGCAAGCTTCAAGTAGTATTGTTTATTTTTGCGTTTGACTATGTCTTTTCCTTCTTTCGTAGCATTCTTGGAACCAACACTTCGGATATCAGTGGGAACATATATTTGCTAAGCAAAGAAAAATACCAACCGGAGTTAAGAATTAATGGACTTAAAAATCTGGTGTCGTGTACGCGCGAGATTGTGTATTTTCCATTTATCATAGAGATCGGTTTGATAAATAAAATTGTAAAAGCAATTATACGTATTTAAATACATACAGGCTTGAATCATTCGACGGATATAGGCATAAATCAGACAAAATAAATCAAAAGAAACGAGAATCAAAATAAAAACAAACGAAAACGAGGATAAAAGCAAATGAATACAAAAATACGTTTATTGACCTTCACCGATCTGTAAACAAACGCGCTCGTTTAAACGTAAACACAAACGAGAATCAAAACAAAAGCACGACGTCAAATGATCGTAATTATACACGAAAACCACAAGTATGTTTCGTCGTCGACCACGAACAAGTGGATCAACGTTTTGCGTGACAATCTTGCATTGCTCGTTGAAGAGAAAGACGCATTAGACCGTTTAAGATAAAACTTTGTCCAGTGTCGATAATACGCACGTACCTACGGACGCATCGACCTGAAATTACAACGCGTGTAGCGACCGCGACGATGGGCCTGTTATTACTGGACCTGCTTGTCAGCTTTTTCACGATTCAATTTCGCAAATTGCGCCAATTTACGTGAATAATATTTCGTGGCAATAATGGTGTTTATTCTCGGCGTGGCACTTTTTTGAATGCGCCGTAAATTACACGTGACACATTCGCTCGAAGGATATGGAGATGTTGTTCCAGGGTTTAGAGTTACATATGCTTGCGGTCGTTATGCAACGTACGTGCATTATGCAATTTGGACTCCCTGGCGAGTTTTTGTCATTCGGTGTTGCCAGCCGATTTTGACACAGATCGAGCGTCCGGATCGTGGCCACCTCAACTTCCGGTGTCTTGGCAAGTCAAAGAAATTTTGTTGGCCCAAGTGTTCGACGCAAACAAATGTTTAATTTTTTAATTTTCCGATTGCTGCGAGCCGCCAAGAGGTGGACTCGTTTTGTCGAACCGGGGACAATGACCCGATACCAATCAAGGACGAAACAATGAAGTCCGTTCCTTTCTTCGTGCGATTAGACAAAAAGATGATTTCCCGAAACAGAGAGAATCACGTTCGGGTCATAAAAAGCACAGAAACAAAAGCATTTCCTCCCGTCATTTGGGTTCATTAAGATGAGAGATAGTTAATGATAAATTGATTAAGTTATAAAAATGATGACGCGGCTCGGTAAGTCGTGCAGTTAACAAACCGAGCGTTTCCTGATGCCTTCGAAAACTTATTTAACCTCATTAAATGCGCTCGAATATAATAATAACATATTTATTACATTGATTATGCATTTTTAATTTCACACCGTAAACCTGTTCAAGCTTCAAAGTCTTCAGGACACTTATCGGTAGAGTAATTGGTAAGAAAACGGCTCGGTGCGAAAACTTAGTCAGGCGCGTTGCAATTTATAATAACATTTGCGTAATATACGAAGAAAAATTGCGCTGAAGAAATTGGAAAAATGAAAACAGTCTAAGTATAGAATGCAAGAACAAGTTTTAGGAAAGTGCCTTACAATAAATCACCACGATCCTTTAATATTATTATAACAATAATAATTAATAAATAAATTACCGTTTTGAAACTCTTAATAGTTTTAATTATTGACTTACATACATAATTATGTATGTAAGTTGAGATTTAGTTATAATTTTTTTTATCACATTAAAATCATTTTTTGTAAAACAGATTATATGTAGAAGTCAGAAAATACGTAAGTAACAAAAAAAGGTTTATTTTTTTTTTGAATTTTATAATGAACAAAAATGATTTATCTATCCACTTTTACCTTGCAATTATTGCATTGAAAAATGTTTGCATGAATCACAAAATGGATCGTATTTTTTTGCAATTTCTTTAACTGCGGCGTGCGCGCTCGTAAGGGTCAATCAGTGCAGCGGAAGATATCATTGCAATGAACTCGCGTTGCTCTCTGCGGCGGTCATTAAGAACGTAAACACGCGTAAACATAAAACATAAGTGCGAGCTTTAATTGGAAAATCGTAAAGCATCATTATTGGAATGGCAATCAATGGCGCATCGAACTGATTCACATTGCCGCGCGGCCGTAACTGCATAAGTGATATTCGCGCAGGTTGTTGTTATTACGAGATTAAGCACAGGCGGCTGCTTATTTACTTTCGCATACACGAGAGGCTCGTATGCGATGCCATAATAAATGCCTCGGCGCGCAAAAAGTCGAATACTCGGCGCGCACATCCGATACCGCCGCGCGGAAAAAACGCTCTGGTAATATTAAGTGAGTTACAGGAGAAGCGACATGTCGTTTCTGACATAAGGGAAAAAAAGAAAAAAGAAAACCAAAAAAAGGAACGGAAAAAAAGAGGAAAAGCGACGTGCTGACGACAGCGAAAAGACGCCGAGTGTTACGATATCGTGAACATTTCAAATGAATCTGAAATGCGCGCCGGCTCGTTTATTTTGCACTTCCGGAGATCCATCTTGCAAGACGGCATAAATTGAGCGTAGCAATGGTCGTCTTCATTCGCGACAAATGTTTTTCGTTGGCCGACAGAGAAAGGAAGAAACGACCGAAGTAGTTCTTTTTTTTTGCGACGACGGAAACGGCCTGGCTGAAGTGGATTTCAAAGTCAAATTACGTTTGGTAAATAATTGTGCAACATCGAAATTCCTCGTGGGATTTCGAGAAACGGGACACTTTATCGATTGATCGGATTACTGCGTCGAAAACGGGACTTGAAGTATGTTAAATGTGACGAACGGAGTCAGGTTGGGACCGAATTGGTTCACGGAAGGATTAATCACCCGTCCGACTGCGGGCATGAATACATCGACGCCTAAGCATCATCAATATTCTAATCGTCCTGTCGTTAATTTAATTAACGCGCGCGATCAAATCGAGCGGGCGTGCTCAAAAATGGCCCCAGAAGACGATAAAGGCGCCTCGCGTATGAGGCGCGCTGAGGTCGCGAGGAGATAGGAACCTGCCTCGTTAATGTGCTAATTCAACAAGCTATTTTTCCTCGTGTTATTATTGATCATGCATTATGCATGAGTTGGCTAACCTGTAACGAGTGTGCGTCGATGAAATACTCATTCTTTGTGACGTAACAGTTAATCATGACGATGAAGAATTCATTCCGAAGACGATTTAATATTTGTGCTTTCGCGACGATGGGAATACGCTTGATAATTATAACTGGTTGACTTCGGGCAATTAACTCGCACGCGAGAAGCTGCTCGAAATTAGGAACGAGCTCGGAGTGACGTCCACGTTTGTGGGCGAATTCATAAATAGCGACAGGAAGGCTTTCGAGTGCGAATCAAGAAAGAGAAGAAGGAGAAATACAAAAAAAAAGAAGTCGAACGAAAACAAATATACCATCGGACGTTTCTGGTGGAGAAAAATGGTAACTCGGTTTGGGACGAGCGCCGTCACTGGAGTGATGTAAAAATTGCATAATCATCGCAGGAACGATCATAATCGACAGGCGTAACAAAATTTGGTTTCCAACGAAGTTATTTTTACGTGACGGGAAGAACCGGTACTTTTATCAGGAAAGCGTGACCCACATACTTCTCCGTTCGAGACCATCACGAATCGTTGATCTTGATCAATACGCCGATCCGCGCAGCTACCAATCGAACGGTCTCGTGTCCGTGGCTTTATTATATTTCGCTAATTCAATCAAAATATTGACCGCAGATAACCGTCACCGCTCGATCTGAGATCGGAACGCTCGAACGCCGGCCGATCGTTGGTTCAATCCCGGTGCGACTCTATCGCCGGGCCCGATCCAATTATCCGCGAAACGTAAATCACGAATTCGCTTATCAAACGGCGACGGGGCCGCGTTTATAATCTGAAGCTCGCGTCCAGATGAAATATTCAGATGAAACTCTCGTCGTTTAATTTCGAGGTCTCGATGCCACCTACAAACCGAGCCCGGATGGCGCGCCGATTTCGATCGCGATCTGCAATAACATTCGTCGAATGGTTCTCGAAATTCCTCGAGACCGACAGGAACATTTTTCAGCCCAGTTCGTTCGGAATGCGCGGCATTTCCTTGGCTGATAGAATACTTGGGTCCGACGCGGAGTCGAAGCCAGAACCGATCGGCGGTATTCCGTGAGCATTTGGCAGCCGAAACCGCCGGTCGATCGTGAATACTTATGTGGGCAGTGCGGGCATCGCCGACCGGCATTCACAAGCATACCCGTTTATAATGGCACGTCGGCGTTTACGTGCAAGAATGGCCGAAATCCTATTGACGTCTCGCGTTCGAATTGAGATACCGCTATGCTTTTCTTTGCTCAAGCGAGCGCCGGCCGATCGGCAAAAAAAGCCATTATCCATAAGCACATATATGGGTCAGCGAGCGCGCACACGCGCGTCGCTCGCTTTGTGTGTTGTCATTGTTTTCGAAATTAATCGCCTCCCTCGTAAATAACGTTAATCGGTTGACTGTAACTCTCGGCCAGGTTCAACGATCCAATATGTTAATGTGCATTTTCCCCTTACGCAATCGGACCTATGTTTTTTTTTCAGTACGCGGCGCGCTTGCGCAAGCCTTTTAACAGCTCGAAACTAATTTCATTAACCATTAATCACGCATTGATCGTGGTTAAACGCTTCGCAAGTGGGCAGCGACTACTACAAAAGGTTTGCGCGAATCCGATTTCCTGCGCGTTCGGCAATAAATGACCGCGGAATACTGTTAGCCGGACATAATGTTAGGTCCGAGTGTGTAGAAAAAAAAAGTTAGAAAAGAAAAACGCAACCACCGTTGATGGTGCAAATCGCGAGCATGCGCGCTTGATTTGTGATGTATTTATTGCCGTTCATTACCGCGCGCGAGGAAGCATAAATGGCCGCGAAATGGACCTAGTAATGGAAAATATATATATTATATATCGCGCGAACGTGTGCCTTTTTAACGGCCGGCTTTTAAATACACGTATTTTATGCGCCATTAAATGAAAACGTTCGCCAGCTATGACCACGTCTAGCTCGCGCTCTGTAAGACAATTGGCGCGCACTTTTGGCACAAACTGGACATAAATTTGCCGCGGATTAGATACCAGATCGGCTGAAAATCACGCGGCCCGCTCGAACGCGAAACCGACCAGACGAGGATTAATGTTTTTATGACTTAATAAACCTGAAACAGTAAATTGAATGTTTAAATTAGGAGAACGAGATGAGCGTTCTTGTTTATGTCGCTTTTATGCCAAAGTTGCACTCCTTTAAGCGACTCGGCCATTAACATTCGTTCGTTGCTAAAAGGCACCGGCCGTAATGAATGGACCGTTTGGGACCCGTCCTGCCGATCCGGCTCTCTCTCGGCGACCCGAGCAGCTCGTTCGTGTCCCAAATTATATTGTTATTACGTAATCATTATGCTCGCATATTCCGGGATGGATCTCATTAATACGGTAACGTGCGCGTTTTACGGGCCTCGCCATGGGTGCCCATAAGTGTAACGGTCTTCGGACGCAATGGTCGAGTCGCCAGCGCGGTTACCGTTGCGCGGTCCACAAACTCCGAAAGGAGATACGCTCCCAGTAAGCCGAACCGTATTGCCGTCTCACTCGGCTGTTCTCTCTCTTCCGCTATATTCCTCGGCGCATTCTCTCGATTCTCGAGTTCCGCATTTCTTTCTGAAACGACCGAGATGTCGTGACATCGCTCATTTTCAGCGCACCGAATTCCCGTCCGGCCGATGCGGCCATTTTCTGCGTTACCAACGCTCAAAACCGAAACTCCAGAATCGCAAAAAATCAGCACTCGTTTTCGCTCGAATACGAAAATCGTAATCCCGCGTTTTACGCGATTCCTCGGATAGAACCGTTACGGCATTACGGCTGGCGAACGGTTGGTAGCAGTATTGATAATTCGCATTCGCGATGACTAGACGTCTGCTATTTGAATCAATTAAGTCGTAAACGGGGTATTGGAAAGATGCGTTATTGTGGTCGGAACAAATGCTGGAATTAGAAATAAATATCGCTTGGTTCGTTATTTGTTTCGGTTTCGGTTTTAGAGCTGTGTTTATTATTATGTGTTTATTTGTACCCGGGATGTTGACTTATGGAGCTAAGTGCGCCTCGCGAAGCGCGCCACTGCGGCTGCGTTCGAGTAGCCGGCAATTGAATGTTGATGAAAAGCGTTTGATAGTTTGCCTGCAATTTATCTGCTGGTTGATATTCGAGTGCTGCAAACACCGGCGCTTCTAATTGGCGTCAATAAACAAACCAAACAGCCATTAAGGGACGCTCAATTAGCGTCAGATTTATGGAACGCTTGTCCGAGCGTGAGATTGATATTTGAAAAGTGTCCGCGCACGCACCCCTGTGCGCAAACATGACACGTTTCTGACATTTCCGACGTCTATATGTCAACGAGCAGGATCGCAGAGCAAGGACTATTTCGTCGTTGTAGGTCAACTCGGGATTCGAAGGCCTGGCTATTAAAGTCGAGATATTTTAAAGTCATGTTTATGCGAGTCTTTGTCTTATCTGGGTCGTTGCTGAATTGTAGGAGTAATGACGGGCATTAAAGTATTTGCACGAAACGAACTTTATAGCCGAGATAGCACCTTTTATTGAAACGCCGAGTGCAACAACGTTTTCTAGAGTTCCATATTCCAGATCCGCAACGTCAAGAGCAAACTGTTTATTTGTTACGACTTAATGACGTGAGCAGTTTCCTCACCCCGTTCGGTTTATTCGTCAATTGAACCATTAAATTCATTGGAACAACTGAAACAACGTCATCGACGGAAGCTGTAAAACGTGCGAAACAACAAGATTTGATTAAATTCCTTCGTATATTCCGATGATTTTATCATTTCAATGACAACTCCATCAAGGTAGGGAATTGTTAAAAAACGCCCCAAGTTGACGGGTTGCCATTAATTCGATAACTTACTGCGGTGGGAGTGGGGAGTCAGCCCCCACTCCGTCATTGCGGCAAGTTAAAATCAGACGCAGCGTCTCGCGACAAACGTTGACAAAACAGCCGAATTTTTTGAACGAATATTTCGTCAATCTTACGTAACGCCGTCACGTACACGAGTTACTTGCGAACGTTCCTTTCGCGGTGTGTTCAGAAGTGCGTTCAACTGTAATAAATTGCTTCGCTCCATAGAACCAACCGGAACCAGCGCCTGTTCTCATTTAATACGCAATATATAGTATTACACAAGATTAGAATCTATCTCGGTATCTGGAGTATTCCCTACAAGAAGGTCAGCGCCCGATCCAGATTCGATTGCGGTCCACTTAGGTTGGTTCCTCGTGACAACGTGAAATTGTCCTGAGCGGCTTCGGTATCTTTCGTTTCGCCTCACGCGGTTATCATTCGCGAGCGAATATGCAAATTGACGAGACGGACTGCGAGTTACGAGCGGCGCGCTGTGAGTCTTGTTCGCGCCGTTAAACAAACACGCGGGATAAATGTTTCAGGCAATTATAGCCTCTTGGCAATGTTTATCAAATGTTTATGAATTTGCGTGCGCGCAAACACGATTCCCTTTTAATCGTGCGGGAAAGAAGCTCTCGCGCGGGCAAAGTTGCTTGTTCAAAGGTCCATTTCGATAAGATCGGTCTGAATTGATAGCGACGCCCTCTATAATCAACAAAAATGGGTTTATTAAGTGTTTCGATGCGTTGAACAAGATGCGGCTGTGCGATTTATATATTTCGCTTTAGATTTCTTATTTATTAGACGTACGTGAATTTGTCGGCACTGATCACTGTTGCGAATAATAATCATCATTGATAATTGATAAGTCATGATTAAAAGCAAAAATGGCAATGTTATTGAATAGGGGTATTTATATAATAATCAGATTAAATCAGGTGTTTTCGTTAACTGAAAACAAATAATCAGTATCAAATAAAAAATGTATTCATTTGAAAAAATGTATGCACAAATGACATGAAAAAAAGCTAATATTTATATAATATAGGTAGAATTGTTTTATTGCGTTATATTATGGTTTTTAATAAGGTATTCATGCGGATACCTAATTACTATTTGTATCGTCAATTTTTCTATGTCTTCTTCTCGGTATCCTATCCCACGTAACATTTTAAAGAAATTGTAAAAATTCATAAAGCCGCATGAATTGATATAAATTATATTGAAGCAATTACATTATTACGTACAATAAATACCTATATTAAATAAGCCGTCTCTTTCTGTCTCTAATCGTATATAAAATATAATATATCAATTATAATACATAAATAATATGAACAAATCAGCGCATGATTGCCCGTCCACATAAATCTCGTGAAGAATTTGATTGCGGGGAAATCATAAATGACCTCCCGGAAAAACTGATCAGAATCATAAATTGACATTAATTATTCATACGGCGTTGACGCACGAAAACACCTGACAAAATATTTCGAATAGCTGGAAGATTTATAACTAAAAATTTCGATTACGAAACCGGTTCCGGGCGAAGAAAGTTCATTCCGTGAAGCGAACCGGTGGCAGGTCACTCGGACTGTTGACAATTACCTCTCAAGTTGCTCTCATCGCCCATAAAACAGGACCACGCGGAGTCGGCGATCGGGCGCGCGCACTTTGTCCGTGGGACACCTGACCGAGAGGAACTGCGTTCGGATGCCGAAAGGCAAACGCCGCGTTAACCTGCGCCCGGCGTTTAAGCGCCGGAACAAAACGACCGACGCGGCCAAGTCAAGGAGGGCACGAAAAGTCGAGTCCCTTATGCTGAACTGTCACAGTCGACTCAGGCGAGCGCGTACACGCGTTGCGTATATTCCGCCGGTGTGGAGGGGTCAATGCCCAACAGGCGCCTGTAAGGCCCGAGCAGACGTACCGCATAGTGGGGCAGGTCGTGCCAACACGAAGAAAAAAAATGTTTAATTTAATGGATCTCCTTCCAGTTGCGCGCGGGTTTCGCAGCTCGCCGCCGCATATGCCGAGGGATGCTGCGATGCGAGATACCAAAATGAGACGGATAGCAGGCGGACGATAATGAAATACGGCCGCGTCGCAGCGAGGGATCAGTTAGCGCGCGCGTTTCTCTCGGGCCCGACATTGATCGGCCGCTTGTTTTCTAATTAATTCCCGCCTCGTTACCGAATTGTTTAATTAATCACTTATCGACGGTGCGCGAGGCGATCGGCTTTCGGGGCCACGTCCGCCGGTCGATCGCTTGACGTCTTTATCGGCTGACAACGAATTCGTTCGTTTAATGCCGCGTGATTTATTTCGATAACGGAGCTTGACGGCAAATATATTCCCATTCAAGGGGAATTTTTTGCCGAGCGACATGCATAGAATCCGCCTATCTGTGAGTCTTTTTTCCCCAGTTATTCGTCCTTTAACGCTGCCACTGGGAAGGGTCAGAGTTCATTTTTTTAAATTATATGCGTATATTATATATGAACGGGCTATCATAAGGCTGTTTTGTATTTGGTGTATATTTATGACTGATTTTGATAGTGTATAAATTGGTAATAAAGATCGTGAAATTATTATTGTCCAGTCCTGTATCATTATCCTGATATAATTGTTTTTCAGCTTCCTTTCTGATTGGATCTGATTCTTGTTATTTCTTTGATTCTTCAAAATTTACATTAATGTTAGAGTAACGTTATATTAGTTCTATGATTATTTTTATAAATTTATCATGGGATACTATAAAGAGAATGATTAATATTATGAATTTTATGCTATTTACATTTACATAAAATAACGTTTATTTATTTTTTTCAATTTTATAACTATAATTATTCCTTATGTAGTCAAATTAATCATTATCGTTTACTACACGTAAATATATCGATGAAAAATACATTGAATTTATGGTCAATAAATCTGGCAACCGATTTTATTAGTAATTAATTACGAAGGATATAAAAGTTATTATAGTAAATTTGTATTGTATTTTATATATTTTTCGAGTTTCTTTGCATGACAAATTTTAATAGGCCTTAACATTCATATATACACATATATACAATCAATCATTTTATTTATACATATATATTTATACACACACATATATATAGTATCCATTTTAACCTAAAAAAAATCTCGACAATAATTTACGTTCTTCAAAAGGTGCACAAAAATCGAATATTACACGTTGCCTGCAAACGAAAATGAAATATTTACGACTCGCATTTGAATTTCACATTATTTCACAGATTTTTGCGAATCGCAATTATAGTTATGCACAACTGTACACATTTTATTCGATATATAATGTGGCTTCAATCCGTTACACCGTTCATTATATGCGCGCGCATATTTTTGCCAGCTCCGTAATTGAATTTGATATTAACATCTCTTAATATTAAATCTCGTGGAAACGTGTAGGACGTCTTTCATTTGATTTCAGTCGGATAAGTTTCGTTCTTATGCAACCATTGAAATCACCGTGGAACGAAAAATTCCGGCGCCGACGTTGAACTCCCTGGCGCGGCGCAATCCACATTTCATCTACGGAGATAAACAGTCGAATCAGGGCTTTCGGGGATTCAATCAATCGTCCGGAATTAAGTGAACCGAATTGTTTGGAATCTCGTTTGCCGATAAACCTTCATTAAACTGAATCAACTATGTCAAGAATCGTCAATTAAATATATCGATAAACGTAGAAAAATAACGGTCTTCATTCATAAAATAATGATAGCTCGTTAAGATAAATGACTATAGAATTTTAATATAATGAAGCTCGTATGATAATTACGGATAACCTAATTTAAAATGTATTCATTATATTTCGTGATATAATATACATATAATCAAAGATATATTTCGTATATGGAACCAGGCTGCATTTCAGAGTTACCTTTTACGACATATCCTGTTTTTTTATATCAATTGAACGTTTTTTGGTCGTGTAAATTTGTACGTCATTTCATACATATAATTCATGTCATAAGAAACATTTTATTTCTGTTAACATCTCATAGGTGGCGTATTATTTTACGACAAAAAGTATTGTCGCATCAACTTATTGTAAATAAGGAATTAAATCATTTTATATTTGTACGATCATAAATTTGTACCAAGCGTCGCTTCGATGAACAATTATCCTTTCGCTGCGTCGCCGTTGATTTTCGACGACGAACAACTTATGAATTCGCGGCGCGTCGTTTTCGACGCACGAATGTACAAGACGCTAGCATTTCGCGTGAATACAAATCGTCCCGCGGCCGAGAACTCGCGTTACGAGAGAAAGGCGATTTCTCAGTCGTGCGTGCGCTCGCCAAGTGTAAATACATAACAGAGTCGGCGGGATCGCCTTTCATTCGTAATGCAAAATCATCGAACTCGTATTATACAATAACGTAAATGAATCGCGTATTACTTTTTATGGTCGATGCTCGATTACGCGATTTTACGACCAAACGTATCATCCAAATACAATCATTTTTATTCGAATCATCATATGGAATCCGCTTTTTTTCACTTCGCATTAAATTGCCTTTACATTAAGAACCGATAGATGATTGTCGAAAATGACGATCGAAAATCATTGAAAATCAAAAGAAAACGACATTTCCGGTTCGGTTTTTTTTGTCTTTCAGAAGCCAACTGCAATTGGAAATTAAGTTCCGTATAAGAAGGTTTGAAAATTGAATCGACCAAGGTGGTCAGAAAATTCGAAAGACAAAAAAAATTCGAAGAAAAAAGATCGGAAAAAATGTAAGCGAAGGAAATATGGATTGTAATAAGATTCCGGAAGCGGCAAAGACGCTTCGGTCGTTTTCGGCTAAGTTTTATTAATGAACGAAAATCAACTTCCGAAAGTGTGACCGGGATGATAAAAAAATCCAAAACCGTTACTTTTTTCACATAAAATCATCAACCGCGAGAAAGTTTTTTTTTTCTCCCGAATTTTGGTAATCTGGAAAAGAGATTAAGGGTGCCGAAAAGGTTTAGGCCCACAAACAATGGTCGGTGTATCTCGAACGCGTTGCCTTTTTGTCCCTCGGAAATACCGCTGTGGGATTTCGTTTGGAATGATTCGAAACGTCGAAGCCATCCACTGGAAAATAACTGCGAGTCCACTGAACTTGACTGTTGCCATTGAACGAGCTCGAAGAATTGATTCATAAGCGAACGTAACTGAAGAAAGTTATATAACGTTGTTGCTGAATGTTTACAGACGACTTCTAGGCGAACGTTACAAACATTTCACGGCCAAACTCGATCGCGTATTCAGTATCGCGTTTGAATTTAAGACGTCTTAATTCGATACTATTTAATTATAACTAAGTGTTAATTGCAAAATGCATAAATCTGCGCTTTTGAACTAAAATTAAAATTAATAATAAAATAATACGAATAAATATAAAAAACAAAATAAAAATATGTTACAATTCAAATAATTATAAACATTTTGTAAATCGAATAAATCGATGTAAAATAACGATATCGTTTAAAGTAGCATATATATTATGAAATTACGTATTTGATCATTCATTTCATAGTTTTGGACGTCAGACTGATGGAGAGATTCGATTTTGAAAATCACAAAATTTGAATTTCCCTTAATCCTAATCCTAATCCCCTAATAGGAATCCTAAATAAGCACCTCACAGTTGCCTCTGTATGCGAATAAAACCAAATATTCAACTACTGGGATATTACCATAAATTCCCAACAGGGAGTGGGCATATGTAGATATGGTGTTATTATACTTTACCATATTTTACCATTAAATGGCTTGCACAATAAGAGCAAACGCGATTGGGAAGAACAAGTGTTTCGAACGTTTCAAACTTTGTTTTGAAACTGGCAATGTCCGCGCAATTTTCGATTTGCGTATGAAAGCACATTCAGTCGACTGAAAAATGTGATTGCAAAACTTGAATCGCAAAGTGTCCCAGAAAAGAGTTTCGCGCGTCTGCCTTCAGACACATTTCTACAAAGCCGCTTCTTTCCGCAATCAGATGTTATCCGACGAAAGACACTTGTCATGACTCGGAGCCGCATTTTTGCCGTCATTCAGCATTCAATAGGCGCAATTGATTCGTCCGGCGTGCTCAATAGCAAAATAAGTCTCCGCGGAAAACACGGCGCGTTCGCGTGGAAAGCACGGCCGCGCGTTTGTTTTTCTTGCGTGGGAATCGGTCGCGCTTTTGGTTTGCGCTGAAAAAGACGAGACAAAAAGTTTGCGACAAAAAAGGAGTAAGGACGGAAAAATGCGGCCGACGAGGGAGACTTTTTGCGGGACAGCCGACACGATGAAATTAGAGGTTAATCGAAGGACACCGGTAACGGCCGGCTGGAAAAAATGACGCGTTATTAGAAGGAACGAAGACGAAAGGAAATCGAACGCGGTTGGTTATTAAAGGGCTTCCATAAGTTCATTATAATCGGACGCTGCTGCGTTCACGCGATTCCAGAAATGAGGTACTTTTTGTCAGCGAGTTAGACATCCGAACGACGCTTGCGTCCGCGGAAGGTTCAGCGGCGTTTTTGCCTTTGGGAATTATTGGTCGGTGGAAAACCAAAAAAACGCCAATGGGCATTTATTGGTGAGCGCGGCTTTAATGAAATTGATTTTTCACGCTGGTTTTTCCGAGCTGCTTTGCCGTAATTCACTATTGTGCAGTACAATTTTAACGCCACTTTGGAGAAGAAAGGAAGTTTCGTCGGCTGGATAAAAGCGCGCTTCGAAGAGACTTTCGTTTTGAACAAAAAGAAGAAAAGTGACGCGCGGGTTTGAAACCATGAGAATTGACCGATCGATTGACATTTTGAAATGAATTGAATTTTATTTGCGCAAGGACCAAGAATGAAGCACGAAACGGCGATCGCGCGACGTCCCCGGATTATAATAAAACGCAAGTTGACTGGTTTCAAAAAATTGTTCGGCTTCCTCGTTTCAAAATCTCCAGACAACATCTTTTACGAGTTGGTTTCCTTAATACATTTACCATGTCGACGAACGTACCCGATGAAAAGCCATTAAATCTGATAGGACATTGAAACAACTGGAAGCGAAGGTAACCAAACAAACAGGAAACTCGGAGCGTTACAACGATTCTTATCGGTTCCTACAAATATTATTTCCAATTCCGATGGCGTTTTCCGGAATGCGCGACACTTGCTCCCGAAATGCGGATCTTTTTTCGACTTGGCTCCTGGCCGATTCATTTCGGTCGGTCCGGATTAAGAACGGGGACGTACAGTCGGCTTCGAATAGGGTCAACGTTAATACGATATTTTGATGGAGTGCTTTAATGAAATGCCCAGATTTCTTAATGGACGGACTTGACAGGCGTTTAAACCATTTTCTTTTAATTTGGAAACGCGGCCATTTGATATTTTGACAACTCGGAATTAATTTTCTCCTTTCGTTTCCAACAATTTAAGTCCAATTTATTTTCGTCACCTGAATTCTGACACTCGGTAATAATACCAGTCGAACGAACGTGCAGGTATTTCTTTCCGGTTAAAATTGACAATACATATATATCGGTCACGACAAAATTTCGTTATTGAAAATGACAACGTCACTGAATAACAGCAAGATCCCGCGAATCGCGAATCACCAACAACAAATGATTATTAGCCGCGCCAAAAATTTACTATACCGAATACGCGTCGTCGTGAAAATCGTCATTTTATTTACCATCGTTCGAATTTCCGACCCGCGGACGAGTCGCGGAAAAAGGCCTCGTTAAAATGACAAACTGCGTAGCGCCAAAAACGAGGCTTCGTCGCGAAGCGGCGCTTTTGTTTATCGTCAAATTAAGAGAAGTCCTTCCGCCGAATTCGTTCACACCGAGGGAATAGCGCAAAAGCCCGTCACGCCGACGAGCGAAAATTTGTCGGTCGGTGCACTCGGCTTCGCGCGGGCATCTACGAAAACGGGGAAACGCGCGCGCGCGTCAACCGGGCGGTATAGTAAATTTTTCACTGACGGAAAAAAAGGTCGGTAAAGTCCACTGGACGCAATGCACTCGTAGCGAACTCTGACACTGGGTCGCTCACAAAAAGACCGTTGATCACAAATGAAACACACGTACCTTTGCCGAACCACAGGTACCAAAATTGTCACGAACTGGTGCCAAAAGTCTTTCGGTCGCGCAGCGAGCCTTGTTTCGTCTACTCGTCGGACACGCGCACTATACGACGCGGACAATTCGTACTCGGAAATTCACCGGGGGGGTTAAGGAAAAGCCAGTGGTCTGACCGCGGACCCGACCGCGCGCGTAACTCCTCGCCTCGAAAAGCAACGTCCTGATGGCTGGGCTGACGG
>JABFQC010000179.1:0-34095 GCA_022817085.1 Psilanteris sp. ZL-2020
TTGCTATATTAATATTCTGTTAACTAGAATTGAAATCAAGTATACTAAAGTGTAGCTTAGATATAAAGAACAGTTTTTAAAAATTATTTTATCACTTGAATAGACAAGAAACACATTGGAGTAAGTCGTATTATAATGAGTTGAGTTAAAATTTACTTATGACGGGTGATAAGGCAAAGTTACTTTTGGTAATTAAATAAATAATATTAGACATATACAGTTATAAACCATCAAAAAAAGTATCTTTATATTTTTAATATTACTGAGAATTTGTATTATTATCTTTATTTCATTTAATTATAATAAAATTATTCACTTAATTATATATTAATATATCATATAAAGTACGCATTCAAATTAGACGAATATTCATCACTGTATAACAAATTCATCTTAATTATTTTGAAAACGGTTGATGACCGCTGCAAAATTCTTTTCGATGCCAAATCTTCATCAAAATCTACACTATATTTAAGTATACAAGACATACCTCTTTGTTTGATGTGGAGAATGGCGTATTTCGAAAATTAAACTTTTCAAATAATTTTCAATATACTTATACGTATTTCAAAAAGGAATTATTAATTTTGAGTACAATATTTTATTGATTAATTTATTAATAAAATAGTATTAAAAATGATTACATTCATATATATGATACGTGTGTTAGCTTATATATGTTAGTGTATTAGCTTATATACATTTAATGATGTAATTCATTTATTTTTATATTAGTCTAATATATGAATTTAGTTGCTCATAAATTGAAAAAAATATTTTTTAAATGATTTAATAATTCCAATCAATAAAACTCCAATAAACCGAGAAAGATTACAATTACATCGAAACTACTGAAAATAACGAAAATAATTGTAAATAAATAAAATAATATTTGGCTATTATATTTGAAAATGTGTGATACATAATTACGTATATGTATTTAGAAACTAAATCATGTATAATTGTATGTACATAATGAAATATATGTATATATAACATATTAAATATAAATATATTACATATACATTAATGCGTAGTATGTGCATACGAGAATATAACGAAATAAGCGGTGTATTATAAGAAAATATTATTGAATCATTCTTCTATCATATTGTTTATTTTAGTTAAAATTGTTTATCAGAATAAAGTTTATTTCTAAAACATGATTCTCCTATGTTTTGTGTTTCAAACAGATTATGTGAGGTGAACTTTGTTTGTTTTAGATATTATTCAATATATATAACTTAAGCAAAAGTACTATATACTTCATAAGATATTACTATTATTGTTAATTTATTTTACGACTTGTATATAAAAAAATAATACTGTATTAATTTGTGTAAAATTCTGTGTATTATATTAAAACTAAGAAAAATATAAAAACTAATAATCGTTACATAATTAGATACAACTTACAAATCACTATAGGATATATAACGAACATCATATACAATGATTGATAGTAACGAAGACTGCAGTTGCAATTATTTCAAAATATAGATATGAATAGATTAAATAATTGTAGTGAAATTAAAATTGTAGTGAAAATTAAAATTCTTTGAATTATTGGGACTTTAAAAAAATAGTAATTATGGCCAAAAAATGAATATCTCAGAAATCTATTCAAACTCCGCACGTCGACAAATATACGTTTTATTAGTGTGGAAATACCCTAAATAGTCAATTAAAAGTCATTCAAAGTCGAAAATGATTGCAGTGAAAATTACAATTTTTGTTTGAAATACTCGTATCAGCGGGTCTTTTGCATGTAATTCAATTATATGATTTAAAAATGTGCGTTTCGACATCAGAATGCCACTAGTTGTTTATAAAACGTCAATTTAGATCAATTACGAAAAAATAATTTTTTGCCATTTTTTGACAAAATCGAAAGGGGTACACCTTAAAAAAATCGTAAATTTTGGCCAAAAAATGAAAATCTTCCAAATTCGTTCAATCTTCGCACATCGAGAACTTTACCTATTGTAAGCATGAAAGTACCTTAAATTGTGAATTTAAAGTCGTATAAAGTTAAAAATGGCTGGAGTGAAAATTTCATTTCTTTTCATAAAAAAACGTTTCTGGACGTCCTGTTTAAGTAATTCAATTTAATCGATTAAAAATGAGCGTTTTGACATAGCAGTGTAACCAATATTAGATCAAAAGTCATTTTAAAGCGATTACGAAAAAAATATTTTTTGTCATTTTTTGAAAAAATCGAAAGGGGTACACCTTAAAAAAATCGCAATTTTGGCCAAAAAATGAAAATCTTCAAAATTCGTTCAAACCCTGCACGTCGACAAATATACGTATTATTAGTGTGAAAATACCTCAAATAGACAATTAAAAGTCATTTAAAGTCGAAAATGATTGCAGTAAAAATTTAATTTTTTTGTATATATAGTCGTATCTCCGTGTCCTTTGTATTTATTCATGTATATGCTTTTGAATACACGCATTAAAATGTAAAAAATCGAAAATAAAGATTTCATGATGCGTCAACGCATTTTTTTTAGTATTTTAGTTCTCAGTAGTTCTATTTTTTAATAAATGTTGAATGTTTTTTTAATGTAATACGACATATTCTATTATTTTTTATCATGTTCTAACTGCGAACGTACAAGTCTTATAATTCGAGGCTTTATGTGGTTAAATAATAATAAAAATCAAATAATATTAGTAATAAATATCGTAATAAAATCATTTAATATCAACTCACGTACCGATGAGAAGTTTATTTTTTATTGATATACTATTAATATTATGGATACTTCAGAGCAGCTATTATTAATCCTAACTATCCACCATTATTAAATTTAATTACTTATTATCTTTAATACACTAGAAACCTTTTTGTAGAATACATTATCATGTTTACATACATTTTTGAGAGTGTAAACTTTTATTTATTTAGTGAATGGCAATATTTGTTAGGTTTGCGACATCCTTAACGATCACGTTGCTTTACACCGGAGTCTGTATTTCCGCCGACTTTGGTTATCAGTCAGATAGTCTGAATCGTCGGTAATTTTAGTACCGTTTTATAATTGGTCTCTCTATTTACATAACCAGCGTAAATCTCACGTAATTTCCGATCTTTCAACATCGTTTTGCAAACAACCAGTTCGAATAGGTATTTAATATCCGCCGCCATTACTCTTCCGTTTTTTACTTGCCTACTTTTTTTTCTTTTAATTTTTTTTTATTTTTTTAACAGTCACGTTATAGTTATCTGTACACGGAGATGGTAAAGGCGTGGCCACAGTAGTTAAGTGCCTACTTCATCCTGTCAGGGCAGGTGTTAAAAAGATATTGCGCCATAAACGTTTACCGTATGGACTTTGTAAGCTCGCGCATAAATAGCAACATTAGCGAACAGTTTGTTTGCCTGGAAACTTATCAACAAAATTTACGTCACTGACGAATAAGCAGCGCTTTTTATCCAGACATCAGAGTGGACGCCGTAAAATTTTGGCGCGCGCCATAACTTTCATCCAAACAATAATGTTTACGGTGTTCTCTTCTTTTATCTTTGTGCCGCAGCAATAATCGTAACACGCGCCCGCTAATTCCGTCGAATCCCTTTCGAGCACGTACGGAAATTCATTAAGCTACGATGGAAAACTCAAGTTTATCCTTCGTCTACTCGACTTACGACTCTTGAGAATTCAAAACGGTGATTTCCACTTGACTTTCTTAGTTGGAATTAATGCCGCACTAAAAACTGAGATTATTTTACGTCGCAAGGCACCTAGCAATCGCGTCGATAACTCGATACGGTTCTCAGTTTCGGTTCAGTCTTACATATTACTGTGCCATTAAATATAATTCGATAGCAATGCGAATGCGTTTCACCTAGAAAAAATAGGTTATTTTATGATAATCGTTATTTTATTTCAGAATATGCTTTATACGCGCGGTAGCTTTTCTTGGTGTTTATATATAGCAATTTATTATCCTGTAATGGTATTATATTTTTAAATAATTATGTATACGATGTTAGATGCATGAGATTAATTCTAATCGAAATTTTCAATTATTGAGATAAGTTTCAACCAGTTTTCAATTTGATTTGTTTAATTACACGTATCGTTAACACTATAAATATTGCATTTTTTATGAATTACAGAATAGTGTTTTTTATTATTGTTGGATTATTTCAATATTCGGAATATTAAATAAATTTTAAATATGCAAACGTTTTTTGAAATGCTAATTCCTTTCGTTTTAATCAAGTTTTGTATTTAACTATTTGTTTAGAAAATACGTTTATAAGTTTAGAAATGAAAACTAACATTTAAAGACATATTATTTAGTTTATGCTGTCTTAAAGAAATAATAATGTATTAATGTAATGCAAATATTATGAGATAATATTAAATTTATTAATTGAACTGACAAGTTATATTATACATTTTTTATAAGCATCTTGTAAATGCAATGTTTTTTATAACATATATGTTTTCAATATAAATACTTTTCTTGATTCGTCCTGTTGTATTGATGATAAAATGTTGATACTTTGCAGTGTGTATTATATATTGCTTCTCGTTTTAGTTCGTTTAATCGATCAATATTTTTAATTCATCCTTATTATTTATACAACTAATCTTGTCATTTTATTCTCCGTACACAAGGGTATACACAAGTTTAAAACAAATTTAAAATTATTTAGATGACTTTAATAAATGAAAGTCTGCATTTTTTGATAACGTTACAGCCGTATAAAATATTAAACTATATATTGAATCTTTCAATAGTTTCGTACAATATTATTGGTTATATATTTCAAGATATTAATAAAATAAAGACAGTTTTATCCTTATTAATACCAAGAGAAAAAGATCGATGCTGAAAAATAAGATAAATATATATTAATGTTAGAAATAATTGATTTGACACATAATTCAGTAAATATATTTTTACACTTATAAGTATGCATACATTTATTATGGTTAGTTTTGCGTCAAATAAATATTTCAATAAACTTTGTTAACGCAAACGCATGTAAATTTCACAAACATAAAAGCGATTAAAGCACAGCAGGAACAAAAAGATTGTTTATTTAACAAATTGGTTAACTACTTCTTATTAAAATGATTTATCGATTCAATAAACTTTTTTGCCGCATAGTTTTAATGGCGTATTGTTCACTATATAGCAGTGCAAAACATAATGTACGGATTAATTTGAATTAATAATGACAATATGGAAGTTCTAACGATAATAAAATTGTGTAAAGATTATGAAATTTGAATTTATGTGTATCGATTAATTAGATGTAAAAAGCCCTTCAATTAAATATGTTTTATGAATGATTTATAGCCGGTTATTCAAAGTATTGGAACGCATGTTATAAATACGTGTAATTAATAGATTATAATTTATCTATGCTGGCTACGCGAACAAATTATATTCAATTCAAAAGTGTTACCTATCTGTACCTACAACGTATTATTTCGTATTAATCTAACCATTAAATTTATGTATTCTCGTTTGAAAATAAATTTATATTATTTAATGCGATAAAAATATATATTGTCTTATATTATATACAACCTGAGAAGGAACTCCTGTTTGCATTATCGTATGCATTAGTACACACAACACGTAACTGATGAGCTAATGGACGCTTTTAGGCGTCATGGTCTAATGTATAGACATCGTGTATGCAACATTGTCATATACTGAATGCAGTTTTCAGAAATTTCTTGTTATAAATACATGTGATATGTTGTATTTATTTCACAAAATATTATACGACTTGAAAAAGTTGGTTATATACATGATATTTTTTCACAGCAGTTAAATGACGGTCTAAAAAATAACGTAGACATAAAAATGTCCCAATAATATACAATTCTTTTATAAAATTATTTAAATAGAAAATTTCAACGGTATAAGCATAAAGTCGAAAATAATATTTAATAATAAAATAAACTTGTTTTATAGACTGTTTCAAATAAGTTTCATAAACTGACACGACTGGCAAAAAAAGTTCACGAAACTTCAGTGTAAGAATAAAGTTTTGCTAAAAATTTCAACTTTATTTTGTTAATTTTGATTAAAAACAAAAAGTGTTTAATTTTCTCCAGGGGTATATGAAATAAAATTGTACAATAACAAATAGTTCAACTAATTTCAACTATTTATTAATTTTCTGTCGAATTTCTTGTTGGTTTTATTGATTCAGATTTTATATTTTAGTTTATAATTTATATTTTTAAAAGCATTATTTTCATTTTATTACCACCTGTTCTGATTACTTATTGTTATATCTGATTCATATCTGATTCATATAGTTCTCAATCAACTTGAATTAAGAAAAACATTTTTTTTGTTATATATTAAATACACATAAGTATGATTTCCATATGATTTTTTTATATAAAAACTGTTACAGTTCTGATGAAGTCCATTATATTAGGCCGAAACGTAAACAAGTACTAATATCAATAGACATGTCCAAAAGTTTAAAAATTGAACAAATTTACTAATTTGTTTTATTTTGTTTGTACCAATTGTGTTAACTACCTGAGTTAAGAATATTATAACTATTTATGCATACATGAATAGTAAAAATTACTGTTATATTCCCAAACTTCGTTATATTAGCAATAAAATAAGTCTATCAATTATAAATTATAAAAATTAAAGTATGACTGATAATTCTTCAATTAAATACATATCAAATTCAAATTGAATTTGGCTTATTGATCAAAAAACAATCAAATAATGAAGCTAACTCTAATATTTCTACATCTCACTACACTTTATTACTATTTAACTGAATTGACTAATAAATTGAACGGCAATCGGCTTAAAAGTAAAAAAAAATCGAGCGTAATAAAACGTCGTCTGAAGTTTCATAAAAAATAATACGTGGATCTAAACCTTGAACAAAAAATGTTGAAGCGAAGGGCTAGGACCTAATTAAAATATCGAAAAATGCCAATTATACCGAATAACTTGACCTTCATAAATTGTTCAGAGGTGGTTTTTCTGGCACGACGAGAGGTGCTCGCGTACTGTATTAAATTAGATGATGACGAGCTGGGCGGAGTTTTGCGGTCAGGGGCCCCGAGCTCATCAAGAACTCGAAGACCATTCAGCCGGTCATTGTCTGCGGTAATGGAATGTATTAATATCAGAGAAAGGGGCGAGAGAGTGTGAGACAGCAAAAAGCGAGAAAGAGGAGCGAAAGGATCGGCGGATCGCCCAAAGTTGCGGGTCTCGTGGGAGGCCGGTCGTAAACCGGGTTCGTAAACAGGCACCAATGCGGCTCGGTTTTGCGCCACTAAGCGAGCGCCAACTCGCATTCATACCTGACCCTATGGGGTTGCGATTAATCCTGCGACAACTTTTTTTCTTCCGTCGTACTTTTACTATTTTTTGTCCGCTTCGTACACTTTTTGTCCGCTCAACAAATTTCGACTAATGCCAGGGCTTTTTCCTATGCAAATTTGTATAAAAATCCGCGAAATTTCCATAAAGGATGGACGAGAAAAAAATGTCGGTAAAATTTTCATATTAGATTTGAAGGATTTATTTTTACTTGGGCTCTTTTCAGTTGTCATTCCATTCAAAGAAGAGTAGTGCATAATTTGGATAGAACGTGGGAATTTCGCGAATTTGTTTGTGGGTATATGTACACGTGATAGAAATATCATACGTGTACACACAATACACGTGTGTCTGTGTGTGGGTGAGTGAGAGAGAGATAGAGATACAGTGTGAAAGAGACAATAATACATAGACTTGGTAGAAAAGGGTTGACGTATGTAAGGGGTTTTGACACAGTAGGGTGTGCCGAAGGGCGATGTTTTTTACGGGTGGGTGGAAATTTCTGTTTCTTCGGGGCGTTCGCATTTTGTTCCTAAATGGTTAGTAACGAGGATGGAAATAAATTTTTCCCGTGGGAATTCTTTCGACGGCGCAGTCCATTCAGTTTAAAATTATTTATTTCGAATGAACTCACAAATCATAGTAAAATGAATTCACTTTTGTCATTATAATTGATTAATGCCTCATAAGCAATTTTGCAATTGATTAAAAAAAGAACGGGATATATTAAGATAGGTATATTCACATTGAATAAGCCATTTGAAATAAAGTGTAATTAAAATTAAACAAATGGATCCATATATATTATTATGATTATATGTTACGTTAATTGTAATTGACATATTGATAAGTCGAACGAGACAGTGCATCCCAAGACACCAACACTTCATGCGCATTATCAGTCACGCGATTAAATGATAATTAGTTCGTAACTATTTTGAGAAGCTATTTAAGATCATTCCAAAATTCATAAAATTAATTGGACATTATTAAACGGACTTTTAATTTAACCCATGATTATCATTATTTGTTTACCTTTAAAAGTGTACAAATTTATATTTAAATTTTCAAAAAAGATAAAAAATCGACGTTAACTACCTCACTGAGAACCAAATTCTAAAATTAACCTTACCAAGTATTTGCAACATACAATTACAATAATACGTAAAATTAAAAATCTTGTTAATACCATCGTGCTATGTATCTACTTTCATCTTGCTAATATGTTTGTTATAGTTTGTTTTTATCTGTTTATTACGCGTGCGATAAATAAAAGTCAAATAGAAACCTACTATTATTTGAAGAACAAAACAATTGATCCAAATCTGAATAATATTTTTAATTCGGCGACCGTGCCAATAACCAATAGAAGCCTTCTACGAGGATTCCATGAAATGCCATCGCATCGGTCAAAATACCCTTCCCTTTCATCCGACCATTCATGATCGATCGCGCTCATGCAATATTCATCATCGCACGTTTACAGAGTAAACCGACGTTCAAATTTATAAACATCTATTAAAGTCTGTGCTATTCATTTCACCGGCTGCTTAGCTATAATACCGTGGAAAACTAAAAATCAAATTATTCATTGAACAAAGAGCCGATTTACCTTGCTTGATGCGGCCCGACGTTGCCACTGTCGAAAGTCGAGCTCGCGGTGATGTCGGAATCCCGTATTTCTCCAGACTCCATGCCCAGTGGCGCGATACATTGCGCTGTAAACAAAACAAGTTAGTTACACACACCTTCGGGCGACGGCGTTGATGACGCTGGAGAGGTTAAAGCGTTTAGATTTATGTATGCAGCATAGCCTCATCATAAACGACTAAATAACTGCCGGCCAAAATGAATTTGCGGGATAGCCAGTTTTGTGTCAAGCGCATCTCTCCGGTACATCGACATAAAAAAAAATCAGACGGACGGATAAGAACGAGGTGCTGCGGCGCTGGCTTTCTCTTATCTTTCGAAGCATCTGATTGATTCGCAGTTTGCAGAAAAATGAAAATATTTTTCGTCGGATATTCGAATAAGCAGTTTAGTGAAATCAAATGGTTTTTATATGCAAAGAGATTATTATGAAAAGTTAATTCATTTCAAAAGTATCGTTTTGTTTCGAATAATGAAAACGTTTTTATTTGTAAAATGAAATTGTTTTGAAATTATATACTGAGAGACATAAATGACGAAAAATTACTATTTATAACCTTAATTTGAAATCACAACAGAAAAAGAATAATATTTACTGTTTTTAAAAGAAAAAAGTATGTTTTTTCAAAGAAAAATATACTTCTTTATCATAATATATTACTTTTAAAAATAGTAAATATTATGATTTTTCTGTTATGGCCCCGAATTAATGAAATAGATAGTATTTTTCGTCATTTATTTCTTTCACTGTAGTTTTTCAAGTAGTTCAATGTATTGCTTAACATCGAACAATCAGTATATACTTGTATCAAATTACATGTTAATGTTAATGTTAAAAACAAATTATATTAATATTTGTTAATAAATAAACATTATTATTTTTACACATATTCCGTGACTCGTTTAGTTTAGGATATTTGCATTTGTATGTATTGTATACTTTTCGGCAATACAATATAACTGTATTGCTGCAATATATACTTCTGCAAATATATATAACAGAATAATAGCAATTGCAAACTATCAATTTTCTCTAATAAATGAATTTGCCATTATTACACCATATTTAATTATTCAATTACTATATACACCAATAAGATATATCAAATCCCCTTTTTTAAACAAATATAATACTACGCAGATTCACATTTAAACCGTGATATTAACATCTGTTTATTTAACATGTTGGTTAATTATCACAGAGAGACTGTAAAATAGAGTGTCGTACTTTCAATGCTGCCTTTGAAACCCATCGGCATACAACGTCAAATAATATTTTAGATCTAATATTACAAACTTTTTTATGGTCGAAAATTATTACATCCGAAAGTATTATTTTATGATATTTCCCATTACAATAATTCGGTGGCCTGCATTTAAATGACCGTATACATCAGAATCTAGAACACAATAACACAAAATATAATATGACATAGTTATTGTCTGCTAGTCATATAAATGCTATGCAAAAAGCTAGTTATTACGCGTGTTCGAATTATAGTACAGGCAAGGGGTAGCTCGTTTCATGGATTAAACCCGACTGCAATGAAACGAAAGCGTTCAATAATCATAACTCAAATGTTCCGTGAATTTCGCGTTAAAGACGAAGCGCTCGTTTAGCATACGATCACGAGTCGGTGATTCGTGAGCTTGGTAAAGGGCTCTTGCAACTTTTTGTTCTGGAAGGGAATAAGCTGTGGAGATTACAGGGAGCGATTTTGAGAAACAACTACGGTCGGCTTTTTACAGCTCCTTGTTTGAAATGATGAATGATGTCGTGTTTTATTTAGACTCTGATTTGGATTCAGCATAGATTCGATATCGTTTTATTAGTCTCGAATATGATAGAATACTCCTCTTCGAAATTCCCCTTCTTTTAACATTCGTTTCAATAACAATGGATCACAATTATTTATGAATCCTAACAATTCGAGTAGAAAGTCTGTTCTACATTTGATCAAAAGCGAACTTAAACATGTGTAGGGAATTCAAGTTTAAGTGAAAGTTGATAGTCAACTGTAATATATACCTAAAACTTATTTATTTACTTCAATTGAATCATTTAATTCTTCATAAATTCATTTTGAGAGGCATTTGTTGATGTTTATAGCAAAAAATTGTTATTTTACATTTTTGTATGAAATACTGAAATTAATCAGTTGCGCTTGTAAATTAATTGAACGTAATATTCTTGTGATCAAAGAAAATTTTGCTTTCAAATTATATTGAAAAGACTTAAATATTCCGTACGGAAATATTTAATGAAATTGTATAAATGAAATTAACGTAAAAAATTAATTATCGAAAATCGATTTTAAATAGACACAGAATCCATTTTAAATGATATTAAAATTAAACTATTTTTATTTCAGGGAAAATAACTTTCTCATCAACAAGACTTCTTTTTATCGACGAGCGGACGATTAGGAGGCAACTTATAAATTTCTGCAAAGCCATAACGATGTGATCCGTTTAATTTGGTGCTATAGATGCGAACACAATTCCTTGATAAAACGAAGGAGCGTGGAATAAATGCTTTCGCCGAGGAATGTCGGGTGGTTAAATATATGTGTATACATGATTTCGCTTTTGGTACTGCGGGAGCTCAGTCAATGACGAGATTAAGGACCGTGGGGCGACTGATACCACCTACTTTGCATACATTATTCCTGTATCCTTCACATGTTTGAGCAGCAAGTAGTAGTCGTGCAGTTTGAGCAAATTAGAGTCCAGGTCAGGAGCAAGACCCTGTGTGTTTGGCATAGGAACAGGACAGGTGCTTGTACATGTTTTATTAAGTATTTAACATACCCTAAAACCTGTCTTCAAAGAACCACCCCGGCACCGGAGGACTGCCCCTCTTGTTATCGAAATCAACCAGGACCTAACGACCCGCAAACTATTATACTTTTTACCTCCTTTGGGATTAATCGTCTTCGTGACGTTATAATTGATGACACTGTTTATGCCCTTGTTTAAAAAATTATTTATTGGACATTTATGTTCCGAAATTAAGCCTAAAAAGTGAAGTTACGATTCTTAGATTTTTTAAGACCTAAAAATGTGTATAGTATTTTTTACACAATTTCATATAGTGGTTTAATAGTTCATTTCAGATTTTATGTAAAGTAAGTGTATAATTTAAATAATGTTATCTAATATTTATAATACAATATATATCAGATAATAATAATATAGTAATACAAATTAATGAGATTAAAGAATAATATTTTGATACATACACTGAGAAAAATAAATCATGAAAAATTACTGTTTATAACAGTAATATATTATTATAATTCAGTAATTTCCTATGTAAATAACTTGAATTTTTGGTGTTAAAAACAGTAAATTTGGACGATTTGTATCATATGGCCCCAAACTAGTATTATAAACAGTAATTGTTCATGTTTTATTTTTCTCAGTGTATAATTAACTTATTATATATAACATGAAATATATTTATACCTATACTGAAAAGAAAGTACTGAAAGAATTATGAAATCTATATAATAAATGTTAAATATTCAAGCAAGTAAGACAAATATTAAAATTAGTATGTAATGAAAAATATTTTTTGACTTGAATGAATTATGTATTGCAAATTGTACTATTTTTTATAGTAATTATTAACTAATAATTTGTAATTTATTAATATCACCGTTTTCATATCTTATCCTGTTATTGAGAATTTAAATCATGGTCAGCAATAATTTGAATTATGCAATTAAAAACGATAAATTATACTTTATAAGTAAACAGATAAATGCAATTTACAAAAAGAACAATATTAAAACAATTTAACTATTAATATAGAAAATGAGATATTGTAGTTACTCAAAATAAGATTAGATACAAAAATGTCTTAATGATTTGCGTTTCTCATTTAAAATTGTTGCAAATATTTGGATTGTATTCTAAAGCGCAGTATGAAATGTGATGTAATATTAACTAATTTCATTAAGTTCGCTGTTGTGGTTTTAATACCTGCATTCATTGATAAACGAGCATTGTAATAGTAGGTTTTTATAGTCAATTCTTTTCCTATATCGCGAGCGAATATTTACGGCCAATTTGCGAACCTGATATGGAGCGGCTCGTTACGAAAGCCCCGTCGACAAAAGGAAGCGCGTGCAGAACGGTCCGATTGTGTGTTTGCGCCTGGACTCAGAAATGATTAAGGCTCGTGAACTCCGAGGCACGTTGCACACTCCAGCAACCTTCATTAATAATAATAACGGCGCTCGCATTACTAAAGCTATAATCCCTCATTCGTTATCGTGTTTTTTATGAATCGTATTCGGAATTGAATTATGAAATTAATATTTTGGGGCTTAACAGGTGAATGATGTAGGATATAAAATCGCAAATAATGTGGATACTTAGCCAAAACTGTACGCAAAATAACCTGAGAGTAAAATGAAAAGCATTAATTCGATAAAGTTTGTTCGTATATTAGTTGATCTTCAAAAACTGTCTTAAAAAAGTATCTCAAAACACATTTAAATTCATTGTCCTTATCATATTAGCTTTCACATTTGTATAAATATTTATAATATTTTTAAATTAGATGCATTATGACGCGTAAAAAAGTGTATTAAAAATCATTATCAATTATTGCATTTCTAAGATATATAGAAACAAATATTTAAAAAAGTATTATACATTTTCATGCAGAATAGAATATTGTATATAAATTGGCTATATTTCATAAGAAAATTAGCTATAAAATATAGTAATTTCCATAATATTAATTAAGATATCCTTATAGAATGCTATATGTATGGTATTTTATGCTATATCTTTTTTCTCCGTATATGAAAATTTACACATATATATCTACATATACATGTTATTCATTAAGTGTACTTTTGTGAAGTACTACAAATACCACTTTCGTAAAACAATTTGACTTTTAGCAACACTGTTATTTAATTGGTTAAGTGTTCTCAATATTCACTTAAAGTAAGTTATTAACTTACTATTAGCGTAAGTTTTGCAAATGATTGACATCCATATTGTAGTATATTATCAGGATTCTTGTTAGTTTGTTCTTAATTAAATTTAAAATTTTCACAGTTCCAACACAAAAGATTTTGTTCAAAATATCAAGTTATATTATACTTCCTACAAGTAAATATAGTTTACATTTAATTAATTAGAATTTATATTATGATTAATACATATTTCGAATAAAGCATGAATTAAATTTTTGCAAATTTTCTAGATTCTAAAATTATTTTTATATAAAATATGATTTGTTTTAGTTTATTCTACATAATCAAACTATAAGGCAATAATATATATTTTTGAATTAATTTTCAATCATTTGACTAACAATGATCGTTGTACAAAGTGTTTACCTACATGTAAATATTTCTATTTCAAAAATATATCCGTTTTGAAATATTATAAAAGATAGCGTGTGTTTCACTTCATATTCTGTCAACAATTTATTTACATGCAATTACTGTCAAAAATGCATTTACAATAATCAAATAAAACAGTGTTCAAAATAGTTTGAAATGCCGTAAGTACAAAAACGAGTTTACTCAAATATCGTTAGATTACGTTGGCAAAAAGTAAATCAGATTATGTAAAAAAGTGGAGTTTTAAGAGTTATTTTTCTTAGTAGCGAGAACTATTGCGCATTACAAAAGTGAATGCTTTCAGGTTTAGTCAACGACCGCAGGCTGACTAAGGTTCTTCGGCATGCAAATCTGATCGTCCTTGGGAAATAATATATGAAAAATGCGATGGAATAAAGAGCGTGGGTGTGCGATATGGCCATAAAAGAGGGTTTGCCTCGCGATTTGGCGAAGATTTATAACATTTCAATTGGTCGATGATACTTATGCGGAACTCGTGGTCGTGAAGTGTATAATGGAAGATATCATAAAGATAGGTCAGTCAGCGGAAATGTTACTTTAGACCAAACAGCGTTATACTGAATGGATAATCTGTTGGTAAATAAGACGAACCATCGAATTATTTATTGTTAAACGTAAAATGAATGTACATAAACAGCGATTATAATACAATTTAGGATGTTTCATTTTACAAACCATCCAAAAGGAATTTAAATTAGGTATATAATTGCAAATTATACAATACAATATATAATTGGATTAAGAAAGTCCCAAGTAACGTTTATTTTCATCATTCGTGAATCTCTTTCTTTCTTTTCATATTTAATTAAGCATTCTGTTAACTATTTGTTGATTTTTGTATTTTTAATTAATGTCGGTAGTATGTGATTATTATAAAAGATGGCTAATTGGATGGTTTGATATAAATAGCGAAACTGATTATGCGTTATCACGTGATTTAAGCGATAAGTTTTTATTTCAATAATATCTGAAACAGCCAATCCATTGTAGGTTTCTTTAAATTGTATTATTTTGATGTGTATAAATTTACTCACAGAGATCCACGCCACGTGCTGTCGACGTCAGGGTAAGGATGAAAATGATAGTATAGGTGATGCGACCGACATCGGGGGACGCGCTCTCGGCGAAATATGCAAGGTTTTTTACCATCGCTTCTCGCATGAGGGGTCCACCCTCAACCACTATCTCATGATTTCTTTGTCATTTTCATCGGATCAAGCTGAAACAAAAAAGGCTCATAAAATGTCACATACCGTCAATAATTTATCATATTCCATTCTATAAGATATTTAAATTTATATCCTACGATTCAATTACCATTAAATATTGCGGATCATATTTAAATAAAAATATATATATATATATATATAAATCATAAAAATTATAATTCAAACTCAAATTAATCGCAAAATATTTTTTGCGGATATATTTATTAATGTTATACATGGTAATGTCATTATGATTAAATTCGGCTTTTATTTATTCCGTTTATTATAGAAAGTAGCAGATTTTGAATAAATCAACCATATCGTTTAAAAATGAAGAGAAAATGTTTATTTTATGATGACGATACCATCCGCAGTGCCGTAAAATGTCAAAATTTGAATGATCGTTAATCGATGGTTAATCAATATCTTTTTAATCAAATCAACAATTTATTTTAAATATCTCTTTTTACGTTTACTTTTCAGTGTAAAGCAAAATATTGTTACAAGTAGAATGGAAATATAAGTAAATAAAAATATCAGTAGTAAAATGGATTTATAGAAGACACGAATGGAATAACGTTTTCGTTCTAAGTTCTAGATTATGGCTACTTGATCGTTGATAAAGAAGAACATCTATTAAGTCTAGATAATATAAACTAGTACAAATTTCAAATATGTTACATCAATTTTATTACTATAAATTACACAATTAATTAAACATAAAATTGTCGTATGGGATGAAATTTGGTTTTACATATATTAACAACTGTAAACTGTAAACCTAGTTCTGTAAAATCACACTCATATAGAGTAATTTTACACATTATGTGTAAATGTTACACAACATGTGTAAAATTACACAGCTAGGTGTAGTAAAATATACCCTCACTTTTGAACGACATTCTTGAAAAGTAAATCAAATGCTTTCATAGTTATAAGTTTATTTAGTCCATACTTTTTAAAAATTGTTATGTTTAAACATGGATATATGCTTGCTGATTTTTTGATTCGTCAGTGTGCGAATTTGCCTAGATAGAAGTTTTACACACTGTCTGTAATAAGAATATTTCATTTTTTGTGTAATTCTGTTATGCGGAAGAAGATTTTACATATGGCGTGTAACATTTACACTTAATGTGTAAAATTCTACCCTATGATTGCGAATTTACAGAATTGGGTTTACAATTTACCTTACACCAGTACATTAATTGTAAATCTATTTCACAATTTTCTTTCATTCACCTAAGTATATTTTCCCATTAGTATATATAACTTACTTGAACTAATGTCTATAACTATAAAAATTTAAGTTCTTCTTTCGCATTAATCATTTATTCCATCATTTTTTAACTCAACCGAAATTGACCATTACTCTTGATCCATTACGTCGAATTTTTACCTTGTGCTGAAATAACAAAAACACCGTATACGTATTTCGTCATTGTGTTTCCGTCTGAACGTATAAAAAACTGACGAAAGAACTTGCAGGACATTTCTCTGTATATAGACAGTGTCAGGTGATCGCCATAAATAAGTAACAAGCTGAAGCAAGAAAGCCGTACTCATAGGTCGTAGGCCTCGTTGCATTAAAGATACGTAGCATCGCGCGAACCCTGGATTTACTTATCCGTGTGTTACTTGTCAGGTGTGAGAACTGATACCCAGGACATAAAACTACTGTCTGACTTACGAACGTCGTTACTACTCGTCGTTTGGATCTGTCTCGCATTCGACCGCGCAACTGTGACAAAGTGAAATTTCGATGAATAAAGAGAAAAACGAAAATACCGTGTAGTTTGTTCGCCGCTATTATTCCTTTTTCTGCGCGAAGTTAAAATAACGTTGGGGGAAAAGTACCCGTTCAAAGTGGTGCATATTTAATTTTGTCATTGATTATTTATATACATCAAAGAATTAGATTATTGCTCAAAGTGCGACTGCCAGCGTAATACATATTTTAAACATGTTTATTCAAGTATTTGCTGTCTAAAGGCAAAAATTACTTGAAATAATTAATCGTTTCATCCCGGCAATTATAATATTAAAACTTTTTCCATAAACTCATCAATCCCCGGCAAACACCGACATTCATTTATGTTAATCGCATACGTATGTACGAATAATGTTTTCACTTTTAAAAAGACAAAATTTTAATAAATTAACCACCATCGACTCCCCATAAAGACATTTTGAACGAAAAAGAATCGTAGACGGATTTTATTCTGAAAGTCAACGTTGGCGAACAATATTTTATATTTACCGAATTTTATATTTAACGATATTAAAAAATGGTGTTTATATTTTATGTATTATTAATTGGCACAAAAAACAATCAAATAATTCCCTTCGGTGCGATCTCTATATACAATAAATATATCTCTAATAACTCGACGGCGAGAAAAAAGTTTCGCATTGAAATTGCGTTCTTTATTAATATCGGTTCCAAAGATTTGAATTATTTTGTCGATAGCATTGCGAATTAAGATCCATTTATCGGCATATCGCCATATAACCCGTCCACCTAAGCTGCGGCGTAAGCTACGGGCTACGAAGGTGCCTAGTTTAACGTCGAAACTGTTCATTTGCATAGGAATGAGTTTATGCAGATTAATACATGAGAATATATAAAGCTTTCGTTAAATGCACGCTCGCAAAACGCGATATAGACTGTATATTTGTTACTTCCAATGGCATGTCATCTTGCTGGATGATACGTTCCAAGATATTGTTAGCTGTCTTATGCATCTATCAATTGCTTTCATCACTATGCGCCAGAACGGAAATATAAATAATCAATTCTTCCCGATAGTACACAATAAATTCTCTTTGTACATTATTTCTGTAGGAAATATTGACGCATATACATATAGTACGTTTAAATTTCAAGTTTTCAAACGTCTTTTCCTCGTTTAATACAAGATACGCTGTAAAACGTATTAATGATAGAGCGCAGTGACAGACGTTTGATTTATGTCAAATAACTATATATAGTTCCTATTGTGAATAAAATTACTACTCTATTTGAAAATTTTCTTTCAAATAATGACTAAGTGGACCTAGTTAATATGAAACAATGGATCATTAATATGAATGCATTAGAGTTTTGTGTTGTTTGCACAATACACTTGAGTTAAACAATTTGTAATATTACTCGTGCATGCGAGTGTTAAAGTACATTTATTTAAAGTATCAATTTCTTTTAAATGCTATTTTGCGTTTATTTATTTATTTTTTTTTTCTTTAAATAAAAGAACAACGGAGTGGAAACGTAGAAAACATTGAGCGAGCGCAAGTTTGCTTGTGCTATTTGCATCAACAGAGAGTTCTTTTTGCTTTGATCTGCAAATACAAATTTATTCGTTTAAAAAGTTGAGTTTTAAATTTTCTACTTTGCACTGTATTTAATATGAAAACGTTTCCAAAGCTGTATTACAACTGCATTTTAATTGTTTCGAAAATTCAAATAACTTGTTAAGAGACAACAAATATTTTTGTAATTCTTAATCAAAATTGTATATTACACCGTTTACGCTGCCAACTCTATTTCAGGAATTCGCAATGAATGATTTAATAATTTCTAAATGCTTCTTTACACGACATTTTTATCTTATCTGCAATCTCTGTCAGCGTGATATGTATACGGATGTTCCGGTTCCGATATCTTTTACAGTCAGTGTAAACTATTTTTAAAACACGTTAAAGAATTTACTGGCAATAAAGTATTAAATGGAATTGAAAATAATACAAAACTAATTTTAAAGAACAAACTCGTTAGACATGTAGAGATGTGAATTTAATTTTATCTGATTTAATTGTTCACATCTAAATGTCTATTTGAAATAATGTAATTTCAATTCCAATCGTTCCAATGTTACTATATATTTTTATTCTCTTTCATGCTTAATGTTCCATTAGAGTAGAATTCCATATATTTTTTTCGGTTAATGATTTTCTATATTTTTAATTCGCACTACTAATTACAATATCTTTAAAAATAAAAACCTGGAAGCGATTTTAAAAGTTTAAACTTTTATTTATCAGCAACGTTTCTCCTTAAGTATTGATTTATCAATTTAAACTTATAAAGGTCACAATACGATACGCCGGCATACAAACTTGACTCAGTTGTTTGACGGATTTCGATATAATTGAAAATAACGTAAAAATTGCCAGACAACTGTGTACCAAAGAGAATTACGAATCTATTTAATCCTACTTTATCACTTTCGCGTTACACAAAGAATCCTATCAGGCAACGACAGAACTAAGAAATCCACGGGGCAAATAAGAAAAAGGCTGTTTATTCGTAGACGATGACCCTGCTTTTGCGATAAGTAGATCTGTCTGAACGAGGGAATGGTGGTTCTTTTTTCTTTCTCGCTCTCACTTCTTCGTCGAAACATAGCGCTAACGCCGTAATTTAGTGGCCTTTTTTCCTTGGTAAGCAACTCGGCAAGTAATCGGTCTCAGCGAGAGAGACAGACAATGCGCGGGGACGATGTTATCGGTGACCTAAAAATATAGTTAAACCGGAGGGTTAGAATACGACGTCGTGCCGGCGTCGTATAAAGTCCTTTCGGTAGAATGTTAATGTCAGTTAATTATCTGTAAAATGTCGAGCAGACCTGCGAATTAGTTTGTCATCGCGGCTACTGCAACATTACGCTCTGATGTTAATAACATATTTACTTTTACGAGAATTCAGATAGATAAAGTTTTCGATTAGGTTAATTATAAACCATTATAAACGTAAATAAGGCGAAAGACTTGTAAAATAATAATATGTATATAATATATATACATATATACGCGTTTTTAATAGATATTTTATATTACAAATTTTTGCCTTTAATGTTTATTCCGTACTTCTCATGTTTGAAATTCAAAATGTCCGTCAACTGTACAAAAAACAATGTTGGTGATTTTTTGTTTATTAATTACAGTTCTTTAGTTACATATACATTCATGTTATTCAAGTAATAGAGGGATTGTAACAAAATGTGAAATTCTCTTTGAATGTATGGATAATGCATTTAAATGTCATTGTAATAATTATATTATATACATTTTCATTCTTTTGCAAACATTCTTTGCTGTATATGAAAATAAATATTATACACAAAGAGAAGAAATGACGTGCATTTTACGACGACAATTGAAGATTAGAGTAGATTACACGAAAATCGCGGGTAGATACAGTAGAAATGATCCTTGCTTCACTCTCAAAGGCACGCTTCGCAGCTCAAATCCATTTCTACGGGGCAATTTTGACGTTATCCTTTCTCTAATCCATTAAGTGCGTTTTTAGCATTCACGTTCGATACAATTGTTATTGTGTTTATTAAAAATATTTTATTTCAACGATAATGCATTATAGAGTTTATTTGAAAAGCATAGTCAAATTTGCATACTTAAAATAATAATTCCAAGAAGTCTCAAAATGACGGTTTTTTCATATACATGTACTATATATAAAGCATATACATAGTGGTTGCAAAATATAAAAATTGACAATATGAAATGTATTGTTCATTTCATGATAAATATTATTCTTTTCTTAATATCTATTCGTAGAAATACTTATTTCCTTTGATTAATATTTTATTGTATAAATAATGACAAAATCTTAAATTATCGATACAGTATTATATATTTTTTATTGAACTCATATCATTTATGTATGATATAGATTTACATTTTTATGATTTGAATTGGAATAATATTTATTTAAACTGCTGTTAAAAAGATAACAATGTTTTAAGATCTGCTTTGAGTAGTGTGATACTTGCCATAAAGAAAGTAATAATATAAAAATATTAAGCATATATAATAATATTAATTATTTATATAAATGGACCTTATGTATGGTAATGGCCTAATGAAGTATAAAGGATTATATATTCATTTGCATATATAATTATTTTTATATTAAAATATAATAAATAAATATAAATGTTATTTACATATGCGTAAAACTTGATATAAAAAAATAAAATATGAGGCCCAAGGAATTTGAAGATACACGTCTAGATTGTTATAAGAAATGTACGGTAAATAACACTGATATTCTGTTTCCAATTAAGATCCTGAGCAAAAGGTAACGATATCATGTTATTTTTCTAATGTCAGTAAACTGGTAAAATGAATATTGTTAAAAATATCGAACCAACTTATTTTATTCTACAGTCAAGCAAATTAAATTCTTCGTGATATAAATTTATTATTAGTAACTTTTTGCATTTTCACGCTGAAAGCTGCGATTAAATTCACACAGTTTATTGGTATTACACTTCTTTAGCGGTTAAAGATGACTAGAACCTTACATTGCAATTTCAAAGAGAAGAATTTTGGCACGAGTTATGTAAAAGTTTAGTCAATTCAAAATAATCTTATTATAGTTTAGATAATTATTTTTGAAATATTAGGGATAATATAAGAAATAATAAATGATTAATAATAATTAATTTAATGATGTGTCTACAACAATTAATTCAGAACATATTATTCGTTTAATTTTCTATAACGTAATTGTATTTCAGTATATCATATGGTAATAATGTTTTTAGTTTTCTTAATCCTATATTAGTAATAAATTAATGACTCAGATTATATAGTAATGATATGCATTTCATTGTTAAATTTTGATCTGCTTACTGAAATTCTTTTTAATTTTTAGTTAATAGTTTTGATGTTATATTTGGTGGATTCTAAAAACACGAATAAAATTTTATTGTCGATACTATCAGTCTGCTTAAAGTTTTTTTGGTTTACAGGTCACATATGACATACAAGTTCAAGACATATGTTACTTTCCAGCCCTGTTTTACGATTATCTAATATATATATATGTATATATAAATATATAGATACGTTTTCTGCCAACTTTGACAACAAACCCCATTTAGTTTAGTTACGTGTTTGCAAAAACTATTTTGGCGTAGCAAATATGACGGATGAGGGAGTCTGAGCCCCCCAACCCCCCATTAAATAGCTAACCAAACCTAAAACACGAGATTCTAGGAGACACCGGCACCGTATTTCGCGGGTTTGTCCTTAAAAGCCTCATTATATATCCGGAGCGATTTGAGATCTGTTCTCCACCCGCAAAATATTTAACATTACGTAAATAGGAAATAAGCTGGCCGTATGTCCTCAAAGGACTCATTAGATAAGTACTTATAAGGTAGTAAAGGACTTATAATAGTATATAAATTAATATAAAATAATAATATAATAATTAAGGAATAATTAAAGAAAATTTAATAATTCTTTAAAAGAAATAAAGTCATTTCTTTAAAAACGCATTTTAAAATTTGTGGACACGTATACATAAATGAATCTTATTAAACTATATTTTTAAACATAATTATGCATATTTCTATACTTAATTTGTGTACGTTTAATAAGTATTTTGAAAACAAACTGTGTTAAATTCTGATTTGAACGTTTATTTTATAAAACTTTTCAAAAGAAAATTGAAAAATAATGTTAAATTAATTTAAATAAACCATTTCATAAAACCAAGTTTACTTAAAAAGTTTAAAAAGGTCGTTTAAATAGTTCATTTTCAGTATTTAGTATTTGATCTTCTTATTTCATCACTTAACTTTATTAAACAAGTTAGAAATGTCAGAAGGAGAAATTTATAATGTTATATATAAAGATAATTTAGTAATATTGCAAGTAATATTATTATTTTAACAAGAAATTGAAAAAAATAACTTTGGCGTCTAAAGAAAGTTACTATATTTATAATTAACTTCTTTCAAACATTAAATTAAGATAGACATTAAATATATCAGTCATTGGCCTACGCTTAAAACAATTACACGCACAAAAAAAGACTAAAAAATTCGTTTTTCTTTAAGTTCTGCAAACTGTATTTCTTAAATCATAAAGTAATTTAGCATTTCAAGTCAATACACAATATAATCTGTAATAAATTCTGTAAAAATCAATTACTTGAATTAAAAATTTAATTAATCAAAATTGAATTGCTCAAAACGAGAATATGTCCTAAATTGATAACATATTCCTAGTATATAATACTCATTTAAATTTATACGAAAATTTATCAAATTTTCAAATTCTGGCTTGATAAAATTAACTACAGATGTAAGTGTAAAATAAGCACAAAAACATGAAAAGGAAAAGGAACTAACTCCTTCGGAACTGACATAGGAGTCATTCAGTTGATTTGGTAATGAAATTAAAATGACAATGCGCGTACAAAGCGTTCCCAAGAAAACGTTGCGTCATAAATGCTGTAAAGTGTCTTTCAGCATAAACCCGAAGAATAGTAATATACGAGAGAAGCGCGTTTCTGCGTACTCGTATTTACCTTCTTCTCTCAGTTAATAGGAAACCAACAAACAGAAAACTGAATGTCCAAGGACGTCGCAACACGGGCTTTTGTGCATCCGCAGTCACGACTATTATTCTCGTTGTGCAGTCAGACAACGTTCGCCTTTAATCATTCGCTTGTCGCATAAACAAATTGCAGTTGCACCTATGACAGTGATATGGCGTGTGTCGAGAATTCGGCTATAACGTGTTTTTCTTATTTCAGAGTACCTTCAAACTCGGCATCTTCAAAGAGTGTCCTCGCTTTAAATATTTTCAATTACATTTGCATTGAGTTTAAACTTAAAGGAATTTTGGAAATAGTTTTTTGGGGTATTACTTTGCATATGTAAACGCGATATTGAGCTGTAAGTTTACGCTTTATAATGTAACGTGAAAATCAGTTTTCCTGGATGAAATTAGTTTACATTATTTTGGAATAATATACGGGATGCGTTTTAATTTCGTTAAGATTAGCGATTATGGAGATTTTGTTTTGATGAAATAATCTGTAGATTTAATTAAAATTTGAATCGGTAATAATTTCGAGAGCTTTTTTTAAAAGAATACCGTGTCTGCAAAGAGAATACTTTTTTTTAAAAGAGATAGTCTAATGCGAAATAACAGTGTACCATCGGTACAAACAACTGTTCAAGTTTTGCAATCTTTGATGAAATAAATCGTAGTTGACAATACAGTTTGGAATATACTCGACAATGTAATCAAGTGTTTGTTAGGTAGAAAAGCACTCGAAGTAAGCAACTCTAAACTGGGGTATCTTGTTGAAATATAGAACTTGTGTATACACCTACGTGAATTTTTATGCGAAATTTTCAAATTGCAACTTCTTTTGGCTTATGTAAGGTTCTCGTTACACGCGCAGTAACATTGTTGATCGTTTTTAACGAAAGATAAATAACACTCGTGACTTTGCAGAATACTGCGTAAAAGTTCTACTTTTTCCTAATGGTCATTGAAATTGAAACGAAATATAAGAATTTTATTGAACCCGATTTGATTATTTTAGTTTAATTACTGCGATTTCGAAAGTTTTTCCGTTCAAACTTTGTTTGCCATTGAAAGGAAATTAATAACTATTGCTCATAGTTGCAAATAACAGAAACTTTTAGGATGCGTTCAAAATATTGGTAAACTTTGTTGTTTGTTAAGCTGCGTTAAAGTTACTGCCGGGAATACCCCATGTATAATGAATTTTATTGATATTACATAAATCTTTAATTTGAATCATTACGTTGGATTAATGGGAACCGAAATCTTAATTCGATAATGGAACTTAAATCCGATGATATCGAATTTGTTAAAATTTAATACATAAGAGTAGGTGCCAAATTGAATAATAAATGAATGAAAAAGAAATTAAATAACTCTAAAACGCCGATCATTGAAATGAATACCTCGCGATAAAAGGATGACTCGTCAAAAATAAAATTTAAGCGTGACGAAATTGACCTCGGTAAAATGGTAAAAATGTCAAGAATAGAAAGAGAAAAATATCCTGCGCGGATATGTCGGTAATGGTATGATCCACTGCTGACGAGAGAACAATGTCTCGTCGAATGATCCAGCACCTTTGAACGCGCCTTCTCGGGATTATAATCAGCACTTAAGCGAAATCCTGTCGAGAGGATGCGCGGTAAGACCCGCCTCCTAGGCATGTGAGTTAAACGATTTTATTTGACGCGCGGATTAGCCTTCGGGTAAAATGAGAGTATGAAAGCAACCGCAATCGCTACATTGATGTCATTTTAGTCTATGAGTGACATATCATTCAAAGTGTTCATTAATCCGCCGAAGATGGTATTTCGGATATAAACGGTCATTTGTTTCTAATCGCCTTATTGGATTGTTAAAATGTATTATTCATATTCATAAAGAAGCAATTTTGAAGGTGTTGATTTTCGATTTTGTTTGGATTAATATCATAAATCAAATTACAAATTTAAAATTAAAATAGCATACAAAAATGAAATATAACGGATAATTGATGTTTTTTTTGGCGGAATAAAAAATACGGTAACGTATTATTATTATTTTAATACAAAATTTATTGTACATGCTTGCCAATTTGACATTTCAATGTAAACTTAATTATGCAAAACTTATATTATAGTTTTATTATTAAATACAAATATGTTCAAAAATAATATCCGAGAATGTACAGAAATTGTAGACAGTTTTAATAGCTTAATATTTTTTATTGCGATATAAGAAAACTGAATTAATAATAATTAATAATTATAATCATTTTGTGTGCTTGAAATGAAATGTTCCTCCCTTAAGAAATGTGTATTTTTTGTTAAATAAATATATTAAGATTAAGTAGTTTCTTGAAGAGTACTTATTAATGGTTTAATTTCGTAAATATAAGTCGCTTGATAAGATGTAAAATAAGTAGGTTATATCTGTAATATCGTATTTTTATTATAAACAATAGACTTGTTCTGTTCTACAAGTATTCTCAAAGCATTTCTATAAATTTAGCTCTTAAATCTTCCTTATTTATATATATATATATATATATATAGACAATATTTATTTAACTTTATAAAAATTATTTGTTAAAATACACAATGTTCAAGGATTGCATGGAATTAATAGTTTTAATTTACCGTGGGTATAATTAAATTAGTTCGGCAGTACATAACGATCGCTATCGACTTTAAAAGTTCTTTATAAAGTTTGTGATATATCGCTATATGTACATCCCAGCTTCGCATCTTAAAATGCTATTTATAAAAAAAAATAAATACTGCTGAGCTTATAAAAAATAATAAACGTGGACAACGTAGTTTAAAGAAATAGAAATAATGCAAATATTTAACGAGTCTGAAATACCGTAATAACATTATATTTTACGCGTCAAAATAATTTCCCCTGAGATATCGACCACATGTTTTTAAGTATGAAGCCGCATGATGTAGGGTCAACATTATGAACTCATCTTCTTTTTCTCGCAAAATGCAACAAAGTGTCTACACGTATTTCCAAATTGAACACGACTATACAGGGCTGTCTAAATATTATTCGTTGTTGATATAGTAAATGGTTCTCCGCCACGTTTTTCGTGTTACGAAATTGATTGTTATTCAATATAAGTATCAAAATAACAAACTTAGAATTCAAATCCAACATCTTTAATACAATTTTATTCACAAATACGGTATTTTTCAATTTATAAAACGTTTCAAAGAAAAGCAAAAACGTGATTATTTTTAAAAATTCGTAAACTTTGAAAGAAACAAGAATCACCGGTGTAAGAATGCAGTAAATTTAAAAGGGGAATTATCGAAGAAACCGATAAATCACCATTGCCGATTTTGGAACAAGTTGTTTGTTCAACATTCGTCGGAAGTAATCTAACGATACATCGGTTAGCCGAGAGGCGCCGATTATGGGTCAACGCGAGGATTAAATATGGGAATAATCTGCAGCTTCGTTTTCGGCGCTTTCGTCATTATCGTTGGAACTCGCAATCGGCCATTTAGCGATGATAAATCATGACTTACGGCTAATAAATAGTAGGTGCAAAAGGCAAATCGAGTGGACCCGTAAAGCCAAAGAAATCCGATGCACAATTGGTTAGTTAGCTGAGGGGCAGTCTAAGGGGCCCGAGGAAATTATTATCGCCGCCGATCCGCACGCGGACCGCGTCGAAAATGGCAACCAGTCGTCGTTGTAAATTCAAAGATAAGCTCGGATAGATTGTTACGAGCGTCGTAACGCTGAGGTAATGGTACGTTTCTTCGTATTAGACATCGTAGCGACTCGTAACTCCGTGTCTCGTATAATTTGGAATTTAATTGGTATTTATTGGGGCCAACGGATTTTGCAACGCAAACAATTTTGTCATGCGAATTTCGGCGAGACGCGCGAAAGGGATTTGTTTTTGTTAAAGAAGCTGCTCGCGCGAGGAAAATAAACGACTTTGTAGGATGCAAAGTTGGCGCAATTTGCAGCGCTCGTCTCGCGCCTTGTTTTCTGATCATACTCACGCCAGGGAAATTGAATTTAATTTTATTAGTCGGTAATTGACTTCTTTGTTAGTTTTTTAAGAATTTAAAAACACGGTGTGGAATTAATTTAATTGCTTCGGGAGTTAAATGTTATAACTTTAATTTAATGCCGACATAGAATAAGTGTATATGGCTTGGTAATGAGCAAGCGACGTTCGTGAAACCGAATAAAATGCGTTATTATATTATTTAAATAACACGAGCTTGGCAGACTACTATGACTACTAACTTGATTCTGTGTAAACTTAAATACTGTATAAGACGTGAAATATGATTAAAATTAGTATAAAAATGATATAATAAAACTGGAGTGATAATTTTTTGTGCATTTACGAAATTTACATATTATTTATAACTTTGCGAACAATAATAATGAATATATTTTATTAAAAAATATGTAAGGTTAAGAACGTGTTTCGTTGATGACAAACTTTAAAAATTATAAAACGAATTCACCCTATATATTACATTTTTGCAGAATGGGAATTATTGATTTTAAATGCAAGACAATGACGCTGCTTTTTATATGCATCTCTTTTGTATTTAATTATCTTTAATACAATGAAGGATAGAATAGTTCACATTATTGAATTTTAATTAAAAATAAAACTGAAACGGAATTCTAATTGCAAATTGATATTTAAGCTAGAGAAGACAAATTCTTTAATGTTTACTACCTACAATGCACAGTCATTTATATTTATGTTTATCTAAATGCATTGAATTAATATAAAGTCGAGGAAATAATTTAAGAAGTATGAAAAAATGCGAAATAAAAGAAAGTACTTATACTTCAAAATGAATTTATTTAAATTCCCGTTTGAATTCTTTATTCATTCAAATTCTCAATATAAAATTCCGAATCGGTTAATGGAATTCATAAAAAATATTATGAATTAAAATAAACTATTATTCGCTGAAGCCAAAAGCAGGAACTCATTGTTGAAATAGATTTCCGCTAGAATTTCCTCGAAGAAACGTTGGTTCGGATTTGCTTTTGTCTTCAAAGGGCTTTGAATTACCATGACAAATTAAAATTATATGAAACTTGTATATAAAGGTGTCATTAATTAAACGCCCAGTCTTTTTAGTGACTGCATGAAATTGAAATAGAATTTCATAATGATAGTATTTGTGTAACGCGTTACGATATTTTACGGAACCAATTATAAATCAAATAGAAAACACGGTATCAAATAGGACACTTATTTTGCGTGACATTTAATTTTCGTAAAAGCTCCCGAGATATCTTAAAGTATAAGTCGGAGGTGACGTAAAAAGAGCAAAGCGCTTGATTCACGACAGGAACAACAAACAGCAAATTCTGCCGACGATTAACATTCTCAAGTCGCCCGTTACCGATGTTTCTTCTTTTTTCGCTTTTTTCGCTGAGCTTTTAAGCGCACTTTTTGCGATATTTTAATGATTCATAACCACGTGGCCAGTGTTCCTAGAAACCTGTCAGAAGTTGAAACGTTCAACCCGTCATATTGCCGTTTTTACAACGAGGTTTATTTCCAACAACAATATATGTCGTACTTATAACTATAATTCCGCTCGTATCAAGTTGCTACGTTCAATCCCGGCGCAACGTTTATTATTTCAGTTCGACAAACTATACGCACAGCGACCAATTTCCGCGGCCAGAACAGCGAGTTCAAAACGGTAGCAAATTTTCGGTATCTGCAAACAATTGCAGAATGTTTTGCACAAAGCAATGTAACTATTTTATAACGCCGACAATCACGCGATTACCATCGATTTCGATTAAGTAAGCAAATTTAATGGGCCAAAATTATCATATCTTTCGCATTATCTGCGCTCAATTCGAATGCACGTTATGTAACTTATTTTCAAAAGCGTCATCGCAAAAATCGTAGCCATCATTTATAAATAGTATCATTTATTCTGTTAATATTATTCCAAAGCGTTTACGATAAAAGCGGGTATAAACATGTACGCGGATTGAATAATTGCTGCGACACTACGCAGTGCGAATATTATCAACAACAACAATTGTCCAAAGTCAAATCGTGTTTCTGTTTCTTTTTTGTTTTCTTATTTCGCAAACCCATCTTTCGCGCAAGTATTCCATTCATAAAGTCACAAATTTACTCGCAGCAATTCGCGTGAAGTGATAATTTCTTTACGCGGTCCCGCCTCATAGTTCCTGGCTGAATGTGCGGCGTTGAACGAAAAATATCAGAAAAAAAAAGAAACAAAAACATCAACAGAAACAAAAAAAGAGAGCAAAAACAAAAAAACTCGGCGAAAAAGCGTCAAAGAAGAATGTGGAATGCCAACAGCCTGTGCGGTTACGCGCCGTCTTTTCGTAAAGATAGAAAGTGAAAGACAGTGAAAGAAGGAGGATGCCAAGAATGAAGAAGTACCAACAAAAAGAAAAGAGAGCGCAAGAGATACGAGACAACGGCTTGCGAGACAGTCCGACTTCTGTTTCGAGCTCGACGTTTATGCATTCTGTCGCCCCACTGAGCGCCCTTAACAAGCCTCTAATGAGGAGCGGGTGTCGCGCTTGCTTTACCATCAGTAGTATCTCTTTAAATAATTAATATAAATTTCTCCTTCTTTCCATACTGCGATCAATTAAAGCAAATCAGGTTGAAAAATTAATTGCGCGGGATTATATCAAAGGGAAATTTATTATTATAGAAAATTTTATAAATAAATAAATGAATAACTATTTTTATGGAACAAAATATTTATTTTGTTATTTTATTGTTATATTTTAGTTGGAACATGTCATATTTAAATTAAGGTTACTAAATTACTAAAATAATTATATCTTAATTACTTGTTTAATTTAACTTGATTGAAACTTAATCAATGTATCTTATACTAACTAATATTTCATTTGAGTATAAATAACAAATTTTATATATGAATAATACACGAAAATTTAAATTTTACTATAAAATAAACGAAACTGACCCTGGAAGGAACAAACTTCAAATTTATTTAATAAATTATGGTAAAATAGTGGCATAAATATTGTATTTTCTTTCTTGTTTATGCCACTATTTTACCACAATTTATTAGACAAATTTGAAGTTTGTTCCTTCCAGGGTCAGTTTCATTTATTTTATAGTAAAATTTCAATTATATTTTGCTCCGTGTATTTATGTACATACTTATATAAAAATATATTTAAAGATTAATGCTTTGAATTGTAAAATATGGTAATTTTGATAATAAACATGCATTTTGTAAAATCTTAGAATGAAACAACAAAGCAGTTATGTTAGTTAAATTTGTATCTGTAGAATGAAGGAGAATTAGTTAATCCTTTTCAATTTGTTGTAATTAGTACATGAAAGTGAATGACAATTTAAGAACAATAAAATCGACGACAATCGAATATTGTAACAAATTAAGTATTCAATGTACGTAATACATGAACATTTAAGCACTATTTGATTAGAAATTATGATTAAAATAGAAAACAATACAATTTCCTTGTCTCACTTTGAGATGCTTAAAGTAACTAAGATAAATTAATAATAGTTAAAGCAATGATTTAATTCGTTTAACCAAAATCGCATTACTAATTTTCACGAAAACTTAGTAATTCAGTAAGCTATAAATCATTAATACAATTGACTATGACTTATCTAGAGAAACTAATCAAAATGTTAAATAGAATAAGATAATAATAATGAGTAATTGTAACATTAAATTAATTACAATCATTGTAATGTCATTTCGTATATCTCAAATGAAACGTTATAAATGTTACTTACATTTTTCTTACATTCATAAATTACGTTTTACTTAATTTATTAAACTTTTACTCGATTAATAAATTTAATTGAATCGAGAAAAGTGATTGCATTTCACTAATATTTCCTTTAAATAATGTAAATATATATTTTCATTATTTGTAATTTGCATCATGCGTCTTTGAAACAGAATATAAAAGGCAAAAATATTACAAATACAAAAAACAACTACAATGTTATTTTTTGAACCTCGACTTTGTAATACACCAGTTTTTGACGAAATTGAACAGCATATAAATAATCATTTAGTCGAAATTCACGAATATAAACTCGATAAAAAAATGCATTGTCAATATAAACTGTACCATTGAATTAAAAACTCGTGTTTCCAAATACGTAAACTTTAATTCAAATACGTCTACAATTCATTTTGGAATGGAATATGTTGGACGAAATATAGACTACATTATTTCAATGTATCAATTGACTTATTTGAAATGAAAATTCGGATGAATCAACTGAATAATTAAATTAAATTATACTGTAAATAGGATCAAGTGTTGACGATGTTTAATTAAACTTGGCAAATTTCTTCAACTTGAATTAATTCAATTTATATACAATTATTTTACTCAAATTTATAGCAGTACAAAGTAAATATATTTGTGTAACAACTAAATAAATTTTATTTTAAGAATAATCACAGAAATGAAAGTTGCATTATTTCGCTTAATAGTGTTTATTCGGTACTTTATATCGGAAATGATTTCTCTTTTTCAGAAATTTAATATTTTAAATTATTTAATGTAAATTTAATTAAATATGTTCTTTGACATAATCCAAATATTTTTATAGTGTACACATCACACAACAAGCTTCAATTTATTATAATTCATAAATATTCCTTCGTAAAATTATTAGACCATGTAAATTATAATTATATAATTTTAATTAACGTTATACACTTATATATGACTAGTTGTAACATTTCAAGTATAATATAAAGTAAATGATTTACGGAGAAAAACATATGGATGGTACAAATAAATAATTATTACATTTAAAATAATGTTTCACTGGGTGCATTAAATATTTATACAAATTAAAATAATGTTCAGTAACGCCATCGACACATTTTTCGGCATTGTTTTATTTCAAACAAGTCGGCAATATGATTACAAAAATACATATAGTTTATAAAATCCAAAAATAATACAAAAGGAAATGATAATTTGAATGTTAACAACGGTATACAAATATAGAAAACTGAATTTTGTATACAAAATCCCTACTTAGGTCTACTCTATTTTCATTTAAACAAAAACATCCTAACAATCCTTTAATCATCATCATAACAAGTATATTTCTTCTTTGTATTCGTCGTTAAGATGTTCCTTTTAAGGATTTAACAAAAGAATTTAATTACATGTCGTGTAAAATCAATTATTTTTCAACGTAACTTATTAACAATAAATGCGTAGATATTCGAACTTCCGTTGTTTCTCAAATACAAATATTAAGGACATAGTCTGTAAGAAATTTCGAGAGTAAAGCCCATTTTACCATTTAACCATGAAACAGTAAAATACACGAGCTAACAGAAAAATAAGTTTGAGAAAAGAGGAAACTGCAGCATTTTGGCAAACCAAGTGTAGAAAGTGCACGACTTGTTTGAAACGGTTATGCCTTTGTTCATTAACTTTTATGGATTCAGCATTGACTTTTGCATCCTTGACGCCGTCGTCAACACTGTCATCGGCGTCTTCGACGACGCCAAGCATTGTTGTCTGACGACGAAGCTTTATTCCGAGTAGTCCGATGAGTGCGATTTCAATGGCGTGCGACCTCATTACAGAAATGGCTCTCATTATCATTATACAGGAACGTTTGCATTTTGTTAAATAATGTTATATGCGTTGCCCATAAGGGCGCACTTGCTAATGACTGCAAGTTATTCAACGGCACGAAACCGTTTCACACTGTTAAGTAAAACAAAAAAGTGCACTCGTACAAATGTGTTTGCGAACCGTGTTGTAATGTTGTGTGTATATATTTACGTTTTTCACGTACCGCGTTTGATTTATGTCAGGTAGTCGACGATTTTTCGGCTCATAAGATTTTTGAATTGATTGAAGCAAATTATAAATAAAAAAAGGAATAAGAGTATTTGGGTTGGTATTTGGATAATTCACTTGGTGAATATATTGAATTTTAATAGATATAATTGTTTCGGGAGAAGGTATCAAATAATAATGTTAATTAATTATGTAATTAGAAATATTATTTCTTATATATGGAGAAAATATATATCCAACTATTTACTATATAATATATCAAAAGTAGGATATACTTGAAAATACTATAAAAATTACTATATAATGTATTAAAC